>MU751875.1:34043-57993 GCA_026770625.1 Nicotiana glauca | reverse complement strand
TTAGCAACTGATACAGTATCTACCACTTGGTACACCCAGGGACCTTTATCGTCCTCAACCTCTTCGAAAGGAGTGATAGTGTTGCAAGAATTATCTTCGCCATGGACCACTATTTCTTGATGGTCCCACTCGAATTTTACCCTCTGATGGAGTAAGCCTCTCTCATTTATTTATCTCTACTTATCGTCACCTTAAAGTGCCCGTGAGGGTTTTCACTAGACATTTTTCTTTTTTCTTTTTGTTTTTCACTTCTTTTGCTTCTTATGTGAGCAACTTGATAGTGTTCTATGTTGTGTGACAACCGCTGCTCATTGCATATTTCTCTTGGCATTCTTAAAGGCTTATTCAGAGGTCTTGATTTGGAAGGTTTTGGATAGGGTTGGAAAGAAAGGATGTCACGAAGGCTTAAAGTAGACTCAATATCATGGGTTGTACACTTATAACTCTTGGAATAAACTCTTTCAAAAACTAAAACAAGCTCATGCCCTAGGTTTAGATATTGGACTTTTTTCTGAATTCTTATTTGGTTGGACCGAACTGCGTAAGGTTGCCTACGTATCCTTTTTAAAGGAATCAAGTCTAACTAGTTCAAATATCTGTCCTAAAATAAATTCATCATCCTCTTTTGTTTTTCTCTATTTTTGTTTTTTGCTTTTTTTCTTTCTTTCTTTTTTCAAAATAAGTTGGCTCAGCTTTTATTTTCTAGGGACATGGACCTTTGACTATTTTTTTTTAACTTTCTAAGTGTTGCCCCAGTTTGTACTCTTGGGGCATGTACTTCTTTTTTTTTTCATCATTTTTTATTGGACTTTTAACTCTAAACTTGATTCCAAAAGAGGGTGGTTAAAGAAAATAATACAGGCTCAGGGTATAAAGTATTTGGTAGCAGAAAAAGGGTCTCCTACCCTCGACAACGCCAAACATAGTATCTTTTGTGATCACAACATTGACGAACATGTCTATCTTCTTGGTGTGTCGTGGTCACAAGAAACTTTCCAACAAACTTCAATTGATTAAACATCCTCATGCCCGATCCTCACAATGGTTTGAAGGTGAACTTTACTCGACCTTAGTTCCCATGTATTTCAACTCTTTATTCATCCTCAAAAATGTCATGTTCTCAGTTATCCAATTCAAGATTAAATCAATTTTCTACGATTTGGCCAAAAATTTCGCATGCATTTCATATCACTAAAACTAGTGGGAAAAGAAATAAAAATGGAATGTCACAAAAGGACAAATTGTATTTCATTGAGTAAACAACCTAAAATCCGAGTTACAACCCTACGGATAATGAAAATAGCAACAAAATAGACGTACAAAGACTCATACAAACAGAATAGAGGGATAGAAATATTTGACTCAATAAAATAAATAAAATCTGGATCACAACCCTGAAATAACCTAGATAATAGCAAAAACATCAAAACAAGTTACAAGATTCCTTCCTAGAAAGGAGGGAATGACTTTTCAATTGTTAAGCTTGACATTTAGCCATAAATTTGCTCATCAGAATCACCATGACCTTCTCAAATTTCAGTCGACAAGTTCCCAAGAGGATTCCCATACTCCATGTCACCACACACATCCCTACAAAATGTGCATCATCATGTGCATATAAAGGATTTTGTGTGACATTTTGGGTGTCACTGTCTTGGATCACAATCAGCTTTTCCTGAATCATCCTTTCTATTTCTCTTTTCAAATCCCTACAGCTTTCAACATTGTGCCCATGGGCATTGGAATGGTATTTACACCTTTTTGAAGGGTCAAATCTTCTTGAATGTGGGTCCACATGATTTGGAGGAATATGTTCAATCACGTCATAATTCTTTACTTTCTCAAACAAGCTTGCATAAGACTCTCCTATTGATTAAAAATTATCTTTCAACCTCTGTTCCCCTTCATACCCCTGACTTGAATATGGGTTATAGGGCACTTGAAATTGTATGTAGGATGGTGGAGATTTTGTGATGCTCGTGCTCGCCTTCCAGGGTATTTTGGTGGTTGGACAACATAATGAGGTGGAGCAATAGAGTATTATGGGTTTTGAAGTGGATAGTAGTGCTCAGGGGAATCATCGAAAACCAGACGAGAATGATCATACCTTTGAGATGCTAGGACCTCTTCTCGACTTTAATGTCATCATGGTTTATTCATCCTTTCATTCGTTTCACTAAAATTATCAGATTCAATCTGGACAGCCTGAGTTGCAGCTTTGAGAACTGCTTGACTTATAATTCTACCTGTCTTAAGGCTATTATCTACCATTTTTCCCATTTTGATTGCTTCCGAGAAGGATTTGCCCACTGCGACCATCATATTTTGAAAATAATCGGGCTCTTGAGCCTGAAGGAAGGCAGTGATTAACTCATGATCATCCATATGTGGCTTAACTCTAGCCGCTTGCTCTCTCCATCTAATGGCATATTTCCTGAACTTTCAATTGGTTTCTTCTTCAAGTTTAAAAGTGAATTACGGTCTCGGGCGATGTCGATGTTATATTGGAACTGTTTGACGAAGGCCTGGTCCATGTCATCCCAGACATACCAGCAAGATGTGTCTTGATCTATAAACCATTCGTAGGCTACACCCGTAAGGCTTTCCCCAAAATAAGCCATCAGTATTTCTTCATTTCCTCCCGTACCTCTTAGTTGATTGCAATAATTTTTCAGGTGGGCTATGGGTTCTCCATGTCCATCATACTTTGCAAATTTGGGGATCTTGAAACCAAGTGGAATCAAACATTGAGGAACATACATAGATCCTTGAAGGCAGCACTCTTCTGACTTGCCAACCCCTATATATTTTTCAACTGTTATTCTAAGCTTTTCAGTCTTTAGGTTATTTATTCATGTGCCATCTTTCGAGCAGGCTTCTCAACATTTGCAGGAAGATCAAACAAGTACTAGTGGTACTCAGGAGAGTGGGTACTGCCCTTGTTAGGTAGAAAATTATGACTCATGAGTTTTCCTCTGCACCAACGTCGGCTGGGGGATGTGAAGACGGTTATAACCAAAGTGGTTGTCGGATTAGCGGTCAATGGAAAACTTTGAGATAATGCAACAGAAGTTCCGGTTGTAGTCTTATAGTTGGGATAAGGACTGAACCCAGGTGGATAGAATTGATCAGACAATGAGACCGGAATGGCAGTAGTCGAGATGGGTGTGGACTCTGGGAAACCATGAGAAGAAAAAGGAGGTCCTTGGACATTGGCCCATGCTTGACACATTTCAGTCATTGTTTGTTTCAGTACTCTATTTTTCTCAACCAGAGTAAACTCTTGTTGAACCATCTAACCCTGAGTCTCATGACTGCTTGCAACAACTTCAATGCGAGTTGTCATTCTTCCTTGGATATTGTGTTGTTAGCTTACCACAACTGACCACCTCAACTTTCTTCATAATTCAAAATAAAAACATATTAGAATGGACTCAGTCGGACCTTTTATTAACATTCTTCCTCTCTATTTTTTCCTTTTTTTTCTTTCAAACTCATTTGATCGAACCTGATGTGGGTTGCCTACGTATCATGTAGGAACATGAATCAAATCTTGTATATTTCGGGAAGATTAGGAATAAAGAAAATAAACTAAATCTCTTTTTTATGATTTTTTTTTTTGAATTTTCAAAAGAAAGACATATAAAGAAGAAATAAATTTTTTTGATATTTTCATGGAATTTCGAAAGAAAAACTTCTAAAGAAGAAACAAAATATCTTTGGATTTTTGGACTTTTAAGTTAAAATTATGAAATAAAGACTACTAAAGAAAATATTTTTGAATCTTGAATTTTCTTCTCAATTTTGGAAAGAAAAATGAAAATACTTTTTTAGATTTTTAGAAGAAATTAAAAGAAATATTTTTTGGATTTTTTTTAAAATTGGGGTTTTAAAGAAGGAAGTAAAGGAAAATATTTTTGGATTTTTGAAAATTAGAATCGGAACCGGTGAGGTATGTCTATGTATCTCACATCCGGTGAGACTCAGACTAGCGTAGCTCGATCAGTTTTGATGCAACAAGAAGGTATCGCTTATTTTGAAATGACCTTTTTCTCTTCCTTTTTTTCTCAAAATTCGGCAGAGTTTTGTGATATTTTAAGCACTAGGTTTTTTGGAAAAGGATGATTTTCTCTCTCCTACCTAAATCTTCAATTTTCTTTGATTTTTCTTCCCTAATCTAGAAACCGGTCAACATGCAAGCCGAAATAATGAATACACAAGTAGCAAGTAAAAATTTATTAGGTTGGTCTTTTTATTTCGGGTACACCTATCCTAGATATACCCAACCCCTGTGTTGAGTCCCCAAAGTCAAATGCACATGATGCGAACAAGCTTTCCTACTAGGGATCCGACATGAGGCTATGTTATTCTAGGTTTAAAACCTGGGTGTATTGTTCTAGATGTGACTTACCCGAGCGGACAACTCGAGCCGAGGGGGCCAACGTACCGATAATCAAAAGGCCATCCGGCTTTGTAACTGATCTGATCCTCGTTCTAAATTAGGGTATGACACTAACAGAAAAGAAGTCACGCCAGCGTGCACTTCCCAGAAGATTTAAAAGACTCAGAGAGAAGAAGGGTTTCATAATAATTTTATATACAGTTCACAAAATATCAAAGCGGTAAAAACGACATTTAGTATATTAGGCTCAAACACGTAAAAAAATATATAATAAATAAAAGCCAACTATAACAGTTATTCTAAACTCGAATTCTGAACCCTAAACCAGAAGTTCTAGGTTTTTCTTTCCAGAAGAGTTGTCAAAGCTGTCACACCTCCTTTTCCCAGAAGGGTATAGGGAGTTTTTCCAAATAAAGTGACATAATTCGAAATGAGATTATTTATTTGATTAGAGTCGCCACTTGGAATAATTTATGGTGTCCCAAGTCGAGGAAATTGATTCTTATTTATGGTATGCGAACATAGAAGACCGGGTAAGGAATTCTATTAACCCGGGAGAAGGTGTGAGACACTCTCGAGTTCCGTGGTTTTAGCACGGTTGCTCAACTATTAGTAATTGGCCTAATTATCTGATTTAGTACATGTTTTAAACCTATTGTGCATTTTTAACTTTATAATCGCTTTTAAATTATTTTAAACAATTATGGAATTTATTTGAACAAGTCACTATGTCGCGCACTCGTTTGTTTGGCACACATTGCGAATTGCATCACGGAAACCGTACCCACTATCTGCAACATATTTATTTTATTAGTATTTAAAATTATGACCGAGTCACGTGAAATATACACTCGAATTGGAATTATGTATCATGACTATGCCACGAAAACCGTACCCATAGTCACAATATTTATTACTAATCACACCTAAAGCTAACTACGATATGTGAGTTATTCTACGGAGAATTGTCCTATGCGTTACATTTAAGAGAAAAAAAGAATTGCACGAACTAAATTCAACTCAAATGCATGGTCTAAATGACTAAAATGACAAAAAAAAAAAGTAATGAAAACCTCAAAATTAATGACATAGTGTGTATGCTTAAAATCTATTGCACCTACTCCAGTATTTGCTTTGAAATTTATTTTTAAGAAATTGAGAACCAAAATGCTTTGAAATTTATTTTTAAGAAATTTAGAACCTCAATAAACTGCAACCAACAGTCAGATAGCCCATTCTAAACTTTCTAGATAGTCTAAGTTCCAAGTTAAAGAAGCACAATTTAATATACTAACTCAATGATGATGGAGGTGCAAGCAAACAAAGAAAGAAAATTAAATTAAACTAACTAACATGCTCATGTCAGAAGCAAAGCTTCATTCTCATTTGCAACACAAAAAGAACAACGAGAATAATATATTCACTAAATACAGAGTTAGAAAATGGACCTCAATAAACCTTCCAACAAAGATGAAGACCAACGAATGGAAAACCTTGGACGGCGACGACCTTGAGTGAAGGAACTTTGACTCGAGAAATGTTGTTTGATTTCATTCACTGTTTTTGCCTAACAGTCAGTGCACAAGAACACGAGCCCTATCCTTTTCACATTGTTCGAAGAATTGGATAGTGTTTAGCTCAAAAGTTATCAATATACTTTATAAGCTTAAAAACAATTAAAAAGAAATAGGGGTAAATCGTAATCAAATATAATATAACCTAGGGACAAAAAGATGAAAATATTGTAGTAGATCTGATAATAAGAACTTGAGAATGAGTGTTCGTTAGATGTAGAGATAGAGAGAGAAATAGGAGAAAATGAGAGAGTTGTATTCTTTGATAATAATATTGATGCCCCTTTACAATGGGAAGGTCTCCTTTATATAATAGGATGCATTCCTCGAAATAATCATAAAAGTACAAATAGTCGACGTCCCCCTAGCGAGGACGCTGAGTTTTAGCTGGCGTTGCCTTTGTCCTCACGCCCAAGTCGTACCCTTACTTCAGTAGGCGGATGCTCACTGGGGGTACCCTTCGGCGTAGAGACATTGATGGCCAAATTTGACCCCATACAGTTAGTCCCTCCGCTCATTGGAAGCGTATCCAGTAGACGTCTTCAATGGGCGGAAATGCAAACCTCATCTTTAGAAAATTTAACCTCACTATGGAGGCGGTGACGTGAATGAGGTGAAATGTATGGAATCGCCGAGCTGCTGACGCGTGGCTCCCTTTTCGAAATGACATCATCGCCCGCATGCATCATAATTATACTTACTCCCGAGGCGGTTCAGAGGATGATGTGATGTTCTGGTTTCCCGCGCCCATTTTGAATCATGCATCTTCGATTTCTGTGCATCCTAACCCTATAAATAGAGGGAAGGTTTAATCCATTTCATCTTTCGAACCATTGGAAAACCTTTTCTGGCTTCATGTTTTACCTTTCTTTCTAGCAACCGTTATTTCGTGCGAGACTCTCCCACTTCTTTGAAACCACACTTTCTGTCTTTAGTGCTTAGTTTCTTACATAGAATAACATGACAAAACGTGGCCAGAGTAGTAAAAAAAATAAAGATAATGCCCCATCTAGGGTTCCGCCCTCTTCCGGTGGCGAAGAGGAAAAGGCGGGGAAGGCCCTTGTTCCTCTTAGTGTAGACAACATCCTTCCGAAGGAGATGCATATTCGCAGGGATTTTCCAACTAAAAGCCCAGCCCTTCCCTGGGAGCATAGTGATTTATTACAATCCCACTTAGATGATCTTCGAGAGATGCACCAGATTCCGGACCACGTGGAAATGGTTCCAGCTGGGACGGACTATGCCAATGTGCACTGGCCTGGGTACTGCCCATTCTACGAGTACCCGTTCTTGATTGATTATAGTCTTTCAATCTACTCCCTAACGGAGGAGCTTTGTCATTTTTTCAACATGTGTCCGGCTCAGCTTACTCCTTACATCTTGAAGGTGTGCCGGATTATGACTACATTTGCGGCTAGGGCCGAGTGCAGCGTCTCGGTTCACCAGCTCTTACAGTTGTTCAGCCCTGGTTACCTGAGGGGTACCATGCTGCAGCTGAAAAGTCGCGGCATGAGGGGCTTGGTTGTTAAAGCCGACGACAAGACCAACCGCCGCTTTTGGCATAAATACTTCTACATCAGGACGAAGCACCTGGTGTCGAATCCCAAAGGGTTCCCGGAAAGATGGAATCTAGAACGTAAGTACCTTTATTTGTAGAATTTATGACTGCTTGCGACCTTGACCATACGGCCACTGTGATTTCTTTTCTTTCTTCCTTTTTTTTGTAGCGAGGGCTTCTCCACCCCAGTTCATTGAAAATATTAAATCGTGGGTGGAAAGAATGATTCCTTATGCAGAGGAGTGCCGTACCTGGGCTGCGTTTCGTGAACGATACGGCCCGTCAGGTAATTCTTTGGCTAAGGTTTGGAGGTTACCTTAGGTTTTGTTACTTGACTTATTCGTGTTGGCAGGTCGGAGCACCCCTAAGAAGAAGAAGAACGTCGTTACCTCGCCTAGGGCGGGGACTGACTCTGAGGGTGGAGACATACCCCGTGGCTCGCTCAGTGATGGCGCTCCCGGGGTTCCTCAACATGAGGTTGTGCCCGTGGCGGTGTCCACAAGTGAAGCGACTCCTTCAATGCCATCCCCGCAGCCTGTGGAGGAGGCTTCTGAGGGTGAGGAGTCGCCGGAGAGGAAAAGATGCCAGTTGATAACTGGAAAGGGGATAGCCACAGAGGATGAGAGGGCGAATGAGACCCTGTCGAGGCCATTTTTTATGGCCGATGCTATCCGTTTCGGGAGGTCATCTCCCTAAGGGAAGGCAGTTCCCGATACTAGCCCAGCCCACATTCCGAAGAGTGGCTTGTCGGCTGCTGTTGGAAAAGGGGGCGACGGTGCTGAGAGGGTGGACCCTGAGGCCGCCCATGCAGGTACAAATATGTTAACGAGGGGTCTGGCCCGCATGGGGATGACGACAGGTAGATCCAACCGCCGAATTCTGATCCAGGAGGGTATAACCTGTTGCAACACAACAAGCAAGCCGCCACAGATATGACCCTATTATGTGCGCCCGCTGAGCGTGAAGTGCTAAAAGGTTTTAGTGACGGGGAACTATCCCGGAGGGTCGCTGGCGCGGCCTTGCAGGTATTTTTCAATTTTCTTCGTGTACCGTAAAGTTAACTTTGATGCATACTGACTTGCCTTTCCCATTTTTCCTCTTTTTTAGACTCTCATCTTGGAGGTAGAGAGGAGGCGGCGAGCGCAAAGGAAGGCAGCCGCTTTTAATAAGGTGGTAAAGAAATATCAGCGGTGCTGTGCCAAGCATCAGGCGCTGGCGGACCTACTCAAGCAGGACCTGGAATTTCAGGTTTTCCGTGAGGGCCTGGAGCAGTCGGAGGCCCAGCTGAAACGGAGGGTGGTTGAGCTGGAGCAAGTTGATGAGCAGGTGATGGCCGCTTTGGCTCAAAACATTGAGCTGGAGACTTTCCTCCAGTCGAAGGAAGAGGAACTGGAGGTCGGCCGTGGGGTAGCGGCGGAAGCCGCTGATTTGCGAGCCAAGGTCGCTGCCTTGACTGCCGAGCTTGATACCAAGGCAGTTGAGATTGAAGCCCTTAAGAAAACTTCTGCGTCAAGGTCTATTGAGGATGCGCATCGTGAGGCGCATGAGATGTGGGTGTATGCTGAGGCCAAGCTAGTTGTGCTTGAGGAATTCTTAGCCGCGGGTCGAGCTACTGAGGTGGAGGTTCAGGAGCAACGGCGCATAGCTCGTGTTGCCCGTGAAGCCTGTGGGTATAGTTCCGACTCCCCAAACCGGGCGGGCTATAATTCTGAAGACGTTAACCATCTAGGGTCCGGGTCCTGGATCTCTGCAACTTATCATCCCGGGGGCGGCAGTGGACGAGATGGCGGTCCGGCGGGGCACGGTGAGAAAAATGGCGAAGCCCCTTAGGACTTGTATACATTTTTTTTGTTGTATTTGGAAGTGTAAATGGGTCCTTTTGTACATGCATTTTTGGATGATAATGAAAGTTATACTTTTGCTGTTATTCTCTTCCTTTTGTATCTTTTATTTTTCGGTATCTCGTCTCCACAGAGCGGATGCTCGCTTACTTGTAGGATTCTCTGTATGCTTCTCGAATGTTGTTTGTGTTATTCGCCGATAGGAGGCGGTTTCGATGCTGAATAGTGGTGGCTTTAGCTAATAATGGCATCGCTTTATCTGTTATTTACGTTCCTTTTGTCGTAGTCGAACAGGGTTGGTGACTGCCATGTACGTAACTTCGACCGTCGTCGAATTACTTGTTTTTCGTAGTCGAGCTGGGTCGACTTATTAATGATGATGGCCTTAGCCACAATATTGTTGATGGCCTTAGCCATGTGCGTAACTTCGACCATCGTCGAATTACTCGTTTGTCGTAGTCGAGCTGGGTCGACTTATTGACGACGATGGCCTTAGCCATTTATACGTTGGAGATGGCCGTAGCCATGTACGTAACTTTGACTGTCGTCGAATTACTCGTTTGTCGTAGTCGAGCTAGGTCGACTTATTGACGACGATGGCTTTAGCCACTTATACATTGGAGATGGTCGTAGCCATGTACGTAACTTTGACTGTCATCGAATTACTCATTTGTCGTAGTCGAGCAGGGTCGATTTATTGACGACGATGGCCTTAGCCATTTATACGTTGGAGATGGCCGTAGCCATGTACGTAACTTTGACTGTTGTCGAATTACTCGTTTGTCGTAGTTGAGCTGGGTCGACTTATTGACGACGATGGCCTTAGCCATTTATACGTTAGAGATGGCCGTAACCTTGTATGTAACTTCGACTGTCGTCGAATTACTCGTTTGTCGTAGTCGAGCTGGGTCGACTTATTGAAGATGATGGCCTTAGCCATTTATACGTTGGAGATGGCCGTATCCATATGCGTAACTTCGATTGTCGTCAAATTACTCGTTTGTTGTAGTCGAGCTGGGTCGACTTATTAACGACGATAGCCTTAGCCATTTATACGTTGGAGATGGCTTCGACTGTCGTCGAATTACTCGTTTGTCGTATTCGAGCTGGGTCAACTTATTGACAGCGATGGCCTTAGCCATTTACACGTTGGAGATGGTCGTAGACGTTCATACATTGGAGATGGCCTTAGCCGTTCATACATTAGAGATGGCCTTAGTCGTTCATACATTGGAGATGGCCTTAGTCGTTCATACATTGGAGATGGCCTTAGCCATTCAGACATTGGAGATGGCCTTAGCCGTTCATACATTGGAGATGGCTTTAGCCATTCATATATTGGAGATGGTCTTAGCCGTTCATACATTGGAGATGGCCTTAGCCGTTCATACATTGGAGATGGCCTTAGCCGTTCATACATTGGAGATCATGCTAGTCCAGTCCCTTTGTCATGTCAGCCATGAGAGCGCATGGAATGGCTGGTATGATAAACTCGTTCCGCAAATATCTCCAGGTGTCCCCTCTGTCGCCTCGTTAAAAACCTCCCCGAGAAAACCCAATTGGGACAAAACTCGGGTAAGGGAAAAAGAGTACGACTCGGGAGACGCCTTTTAGAAATGGAAATACTTGAGGTGGGCAACGTTCCAATTATTGTGGAGAGTTTTTCCTTCCATTGTTTCTTATTGGAATGCTCCTTTACCTGCTGCTGCTGTGATTTTGTAGGGTCCGTCCCAGTTGGTTCCCAGTTTTCCTTCGCTTGGGTATTTTGATGCCAATGTTTTGGCTTTGAGGACGTTGTCTCCCACTTTGAGTGGTCTTACTTTGGCTCTTTTATTGTAGTATCTTTCGACTTGTTGTTTCTGAGCCACCATTCTTATGTGGGCCATTTCTCTTCTTTCCTCGGCCTCGTCGAGGTCTTGACGCCTATTTAGGTCGTTCTCTATTCCGCTGGTATGTGAATACCTCAAGCTTGGTTCGCCGACTTCGACTGGTATGACTGTGTCAGTTCCGTAGACCAGTGAATATGGCATTTCCCCTATGCAAGATTTTGGTATGGTCTGGTGCGCCCACAATACTTCCGGTAGTAGCTCGGGCCATAGCCCTTTGGATTCCTCGAGTTTCTTTTTCAGTATGCTCAGTATTGTTTTGTTGGAAGACTCTGCTTGGCCGTTGGTGGCGGGGTGGTATGGCGTGGAGATTATTCGCTTAATGTGCCATTTGTCGAAGAATTCTGTCGTCTTCTGACCGACAAACTGTCGTTCGTTGTCGCAACTGATTTCTTTGTGGATGCCGAAACGACAGATGATATTCTTCCATATGAAGGTAATGACTTCATGTTCGCGTATTTGGGCATACGCACCTGCTTCCACCCACTTGGAGAAGTAGTCAGTTAAAACTAATAGAAATCGTACCTTTCCTCGTCCTGCTGGCAGGGGACCAACTATATCCATTCCCCATTTGATGAAAGGCCATAGGGAAGTGACTGAGTGGAGGGGCTCTCCTGGTTGGTGTATCATGGGGGCATACTTTTGACATTTTTCGCATCGGTGAACGTATTTTGCTGCCTCTTTCTTTATGGTAGGCCAATAATAACCGGCTCGTATTATGCAGCGTACGAGGGCACGGTTGCCTGTATGGGCATCGCAGTGACCCTCGTGTACTTCTTCGAGTACTGGTCTCATTTGGTGCGGCCCTAGGCACTTGGCTAGGGGTCCGCTAAACGTCCTTTTGTAGAGCTCGTGGTTTATCAGGCAATACCTGGCGGCCTGTACGCGGAGCTTCTTTGCTTCTTTTTTATCGAGTGAGAGTGTACCATCCTGCAGATAGGATACAAATTGGTTGCGCCAGTCCCAACTCAAATTTAAAGAAAGTACCTCAGTGTGATCAATGGCTGAATGGAGGAGGGTGACCACGCTTTCTCTGTCGAAGTTTTTAGTGGTTGCGACCAACTTTGCCAAGCCATCTGCTTCGACGTTCCGTGCCCTCGGATTTTGTTCGAATCGGCACTCGTCGAAGTCAGTAATTAATCTGTGGATCTCTGTCTCATATTTTTGCAATCTCTGCTCCTTGATTTGGTAACTCCCAGTGACCTGGTTCACTACGAGTTGGGAGTCGCAGTGGAGAACGAGTCGTCGAGCCTCGTATTTGGTGGCTAGTTTCATACATGCAATAACAGCCTCGTACTCAGCCTCGTTGTTAGTCATTTCGGGGCACCGCACGGACTGGCAAATTATTTTTCCCGTAGGGATCTTAAGAACGAGTCCTAGTCCCAATCCCGAGGCATTAGCGGCGCCGTCAGTGTACAAAGTCCATAAGTCGGTGTTGGAGGAGGTACAACCTGCCTTCAGTTCCGCCTCTGGCAGTATTTCTGCACTGAAATCGGCTATAAAGTCGGCAAGTACTTGCGACTTAATGGCGGTTCTCGGGTGATACGAGATGTCGTGCTCGCTGAGCTCTATAGACCATCTGGCGAGTCTGCCTGATAATTCAGGCTTATGTAGGACGCTTCTCAAGGAGAAGGTCGTTACTACTTTTATGGGGTGGCATTGAAAATAGGGTCGGAGCTGTCGTGAAGCTACGACCAATGCCAGGGCTAATTTTTCAAGGTGTGGATACCGTGTTTCGGCATCCACTAAGGTTTTGCTAATATAGTAAATAGGAGATTGCGTACCTTCATTTTTGCTGACCAAGACTGCGCTGACGGCAACCTCAGAGACGGCCAGATATACCAGCAGGGGCTCGCCCGGGCTCGCTTTGGCCAGTAGTGGTGGTGAAGATAGGTATGCTTTTAATTTTCTCAAGGCTTCGATGCATTCCTCGTTCCATTGTAATCCGTTGTCTTTTCTCAACACATTGAAAAATTTATGGCACCTGTAAGAGGACCGTGAGATGAATTTGGATAGGGCGGCTATTCGCCCTGTCAACTTTTGTACCTATTTTTTGTTGTTCAGATTCTCAGGTATTGCATCTATCGCCTTGATCTGATCTGGGTTGACCTCGATGCCTCGTTGGGACACGAGAAATCCTAAGAATTTTCCCGAGGCTACGCCGAAGGCGCATTTCTCAGGGTTCAGCTTCATCCCGTACTTTCTTAGTATTTCGAAGGCTTCTTTTAGGTGGTCGATGTGGTTTTCTTTCTTTGCCGACTTCACCAGCAGATCACCGATATAGACCTCCATGGTCTTACCGAGCTGTTGTTTGAACATTCTGGTGACCAGTCTCTGGTACGTGGCCCCTGTATTTTGAGCCCAAAGGGCATTACCTTGTAGCAGTATGTCCCTTGGTGGTGATAAAAGTTGTTTTCTCCTGGTCCTACTCGGCCATCATGATTTGATTGTAGCCGGAGTAGGCATCTAAGAAGCTCAGCAGTTCATGTCCCGCGGTGGCGTCGATCAATTGATCGATATGGGGTAGTGGGAATGAATCCTTCGGACATGCCTTGTTCAGATAAGTGAAATCCACACACATTCTCCACTTCCCGTTTTTCTTTTTGACCATGAGTACATTGGCGATCCATTGGGGGTACTTCGATTCTTTGATGGAACCGTTGGACAGTAATTTGTCTAACTTCTCGCTGACCACTTCATTGATGGCGGTGTTGAATTTCTGTCTCATTTGTCGCACGGGCGGATGTAATGGATCGACGTTCAGCTTGTGGGTGGCGATGTCTCTCGGGATTTATGGCATATCTGAATGGGAAAAAGCAAACAAATTTGCATGGTTAGTTAGGAATTTACGATACTTACTCGGGTTGGTGAGGACGTGCCCGATGTAGGCTTTCTTTGTGAGGTCGGCGTCGTCTAATTGGACCGGGTCGAGATCTTCGACCGTTGCTTTACAGGATTTCACGACATCGGGGTCTTTGATGGCGTCCGTTGTTGGGTTGACTTTAGTCCCCGACACGGCTGATTGCTATACTTCTGCACTCTCCCCTTTTAACTGTTTGGTGTGGGTGCAATCTTGAGCTATTTTGTAGCATTCCTGTGCGGTGCGCGGCTCGCGTAGAATGCTGAATACCCCCCACGGGGTGGGGAATTTGATCACTTGGTAAACACTTGAAGGGACCGCTCGCATGGTATGTATCCATGGGCGTCCGATGATGACGTTGTAGGTCGTTTCCTAGTTCATTACGTGGAAAATGGTTTCCATTGTAACCCCTCCTGCCAAAACAGGCAGTAATATTTCTCCGAATGTCCGTTTCACTGCATTGTTAAAACCAGTTAGTGTTATGAAACGCTGTATTACCTTACCCTTGAGTCCCATTTGTATGAGGACCCTTGGGTAGATAATACAGGCGCCACTTCCGTCGTCAATCATGATTCTTTTAACATCGGTATTGGCGATACGTAAAGTGATAACTAAAGCATTGTAATGAGGAAAAGACAAACCGTCGGCATCGGACTTATCTAAGGTGATATTGTCTTCGAAGTCGTCATACCGTTCATGGGCGATGGTCCGTTTTAATTTGTGCGTGCTGGCGAACTTGACGTGATTGATTGTTGAGTCGTCGCTGTGAGCATGTGATTTTTTTCCTATGAGAATTACTCCCAAAAATTCAAAATAAAATAATTTTTGTGGTGTTTGATATTTTGTGAATTTGTGTTGTATTTTCTTTTATTGTGTGCATTTGTTTAGGCATGTTTATTTATTTAACTAATGAAAAATAGAAAAAATATTTTACAATTACATTTAGGATTTAATTATACATTTTTAGAATTAATTAAACAATAATTTGTTTTACGAGAACGAAAAATCACAAAAAATAATGTACTTTGCGTTTTTAGCATTTAATGTCAAAATGTGTGATTTTATTTTAAATTAGTATTTAATATGTGTGATAATTGTTATTAGAAGTTAATTAGTATTTTTGATAAGTTAATTTGGTTTTATAATTTAATTTAGGATTTTAGGATTTTAATTTTGGAAAAGAAATGTGAAAGAAATTAATAAAACAAAGAAAATTAGGAAATTGGGCCATCTTAATTCGAAAATCCTAAGCCCAATACCCTCCCAAATCCAGCCCAATACCCGCCCCAATCTAGTCCACCTACGGCCACTCCAAAAGGACGCTGTTTGGGCATTATGAATCTGGACCGTCGATCTCATGAGATCGAACGGTTTTGTCCGTCCCTAGAATTATCCATACGACGTTGTTTCAGTCCTTTTAATCTGGACCGTAGAATTGGTTTGATCCAACGGTCACAAATCTCCCTCACGACCCGACCCGTTCACCCCAATAACCGATCCAGCCACCTTACCACCCCAAACGACACCGTTTCTATTTAATAAAGTGATCCAAATCGTTGATCTCATCAGATCTAACGGTTTGGATTCACTTACACCTCCAGTATATAAGTTTAAACCTTACCCTGCCCCCGCCCCCAAGTCAAACCCCCCTGCCCTCTCTGTCTTTAACCTTAGAGACCAAGCGCACCCTCCGCCTCATACCACCGCACACTGCCGGCTGAAAATCGCCTCCGCCAGCGGCAGTCGCCCAATCACCCTAAAAATTACACCATGGAATCCCCACGCCTCCCTCTCTTCGAATCCGTAAATGGTTTCCCTCAAATCCTTGCCAAGGGTTTCGAATATTAGATCAAAGAATCGACCCCGAACCCTAGTTTATCCGATGACCACCAAACTTACACCCCTGAACCAACCAACCCCCCTCATTCTGAATCCACACTTAGTTTCCTTCGAATCCTCATAGAATCCTTCGAATATTAGATCGAAGGTGAACACTGAATTTCCAAAAGATTAAAATCGAGGGCATGTTGAAGATTTGAAGTCGGAATAGGTTTTATTCATGTGTTCTCGTTTGAGAACTCATTATTAAAACCTATTTCGACCAAAATCAAAGGATGCCAAGGATTTGTTCAAGCCGAGCACTGGCCATTCATCTTAGGCATTTCTCATTCCCTTTTGGATTTTTTATTTTGCTTTAATTTTCTTTCTTTTCCACTTTTTCTATTTTCTGCTTCATCTTATATTTCTCTATTTCTTTTGATATTTTGTTTCTCGGATAAATTTCCTTTCATTTCAATTTGTTTCTTTTTATTTTTGTTATTTGTTTTCCTGCCCATGTTTGCTTAATATGTGTTCATTTGTCCTTCTGTTTTCATGCCACAACAATTAGGATAATGACGATTAGTCTTGGGCTCTTCCTTGAATAAAATCAATTAGTCTAGGTTAATATTAGTTCCCTTTTCTTTTTGAATTCCGGTCATTCCTTTAACTGTGAATTTGGATTTGGTTAGTTTGAAACCTGAAAATTGCACAATTAGTCAATCAGTTGAGTACTAGTGAACCATTAAAACTAATTCAAATTAACTAAAGGAAAAAGGGAATGATGGGTTGACACTAAGTTGGATTAAGTCAGATGTAACATGGGAATTGATTTGAATATTATAGTATGCCCATAACCAGGGGAATTTAATAAGGGAAAACAGGGGTTAGTGGTGGGAAAAAACACTCAGTAATGAGAGGTTCAGGGAATATCATGGGGGAAAATGCTTTCTTAAATTTGTTTTAGTGCTCCTAAGAGCTGGAGGGGGTCAGGATCTTTGATATAAATGCAGGGGATTCAGTTTTGAGAAGGGGTCATGTTTAATGGAGTTTTGAGAGCTGGAAAACACTTCTGAAAAATACTAAGAGTCGAGGAGAGATTGAAAAAAAAAAGAATAGAGATATAGAACTTTGAAGTGGGTCAGTTTTTGGACAACATTTGAGAGTTGGAGAGAGCTTAAAAACAGAAGAGGATTTAGTTTTGAGAAAAAGGGATTACTGTTTGATTGCCTCCCTAGATCATTTTCAAAATCCTTAGCCAGTAATTCAGTTACTTTTAGCTTACTTAGGACCTGGAGTCATTTGTAGGCTTGGATCTGTTTTTTTCGAGTTTCAGTTGGGTCTTCTGCTGAGTGTGGCTGGAATTTAGGTTCAATTTCAAATTCAAATTGGTTTAGTCGAGCTGTGTGTAAGGGACTTCTGGTTTTTGCTGGGTTTCAAACTCTTCCTAGACTGATTGCATTAGCTTTGGGCTGTTTGTTTGAATCCTGCCTGTTGTTGCTGAGAGCTATTACTGCTGCTGATCTCTTATTCTTCATTGTATTATCATATCAAGGTACACACTTCGAAACTAAGTCGATGTAGCTCGCCTGTTGAACAAGAAATGAAATTGAAGCTCATTCTCTACTATGGATTCGCAGTTTAATAATTTTGTTCTATTTACATGGTTTCTCTATGATTTGATTAGTTGTTCATTGAAATTTAACTGGGATTGCATGACTGGATTGGAGTTTGGATTGCAATAGATATTAGTTGCAGTTTACGGACTGAATATTGGATTCCATGTAATTTAGAATGAACTTCATTTGTATTTAAAAGGACTGTATCTGGACTGTATGAAGTGTTGTTCTCTCAAATTCATATAGGTTAATAGAATTATATGTCAGTTGTAGTTAATTCCCTATTAGCTGTTTTTGTATAAATATGTTTTTTTTTAAATAGCTCAGAAACGAGCTAGGACATTTAGCAGTTGTTGTCACTTTCAGTCTGTAATTGAATAAGAATGTGCTGAACCAGTATGACTATTAACATTTTGATTAGTTTGCCAGTTTAAGTTTGTTAGTTCTGGGTTTGTTTCACCACAGGAATTGTTGTTAGCTTGAAGTTGTTCTAGTTTTGATATGTTCCACCATAGTGGTTAAAGGCAAAGTAGGAGGGTAGTCAGGAATAAAAGTTCAATCAAAATAGAAGCATCAGAATGTTTGGATCCGTTTAGATTTGGAAATGGTATACTCGCAAGCACTTGAGGTCACATACGTCTAGTAACTCAAACACATTAGCTTTCTGCTGATTCATTTTCGTATTTAATCTGCAATAAGTGTTACAATAAGTATTGGCAATTAGTTGTAAAATTGGTGAAAGAAGGTAAAAATAGGTGTTATAATAAGACCCATGTTTTGACTAATTTAAACTGAATAATGCCATGATACGTTCTAAGCCTGGGTATGATGTTGAATTCAAAAATGAGTAGCATCTTGGTCAATTGAGTAAATGTACGTTATTACAAACTGCTGAATACATTTAGGATAGCTAGAATAGATTTCAGTGATTACTTGGTTTAATTGAATTAAGGTTTAGTTTCGTTTAAAGGAAAAGGATCAAAAGCCTATCTTTAGGCAATCTGGGCCTCCGTGTTTGAACAAACGGCCCAGGTCCTGTTTTAACCATGTATTCATTCGGACCTGGGCCCGGTCCTGTGACTGGCCAGCTTTGGGTATACTTGGATTTTAATTATTTTAACGGGCTATGTTCGAGGCCCAAGCTGGTTGAAGGTTGAATTTGTACCCCAAATATAATAGTTATTAAACAATATTAATTAGTTAGGACTTTTTCATTAGAGACAAATAAAAATAAAATTATACCTGCTTTTAGGTTTGCCGTTTAAATAATAAATGAGATGAGCCTCGCTAAACAAAACACATAAATTGCGGGGCCCTCGATAAATGATTATATTAAAATACTTAGAATTCGGGATGGGCCATTTAGCGAATTTCACGGCCTTCCCCAAAGATAATAACGCGTTGGATACTTTAGGCGCGCTTCTAATAATTCACTTTCCTAAACTCGGGTGCACATTTATGTGACCCAAATCCAAATCTCAACGAATTCGAAATGCGTCAACAACCACGGGTGCATTTATGTGACGTGGTTCGAGATACATTTTCATGACGTTGCACTTCTCGTTAAAAATAATAATAAAAGTTGTTTAAGGTTAAAAGCACATAAGCTAAGACATGTTTTGAAATCAGATAAATATTCCAAATATAACAGTTGAGCGACCGTGCTAGAACTACGAAACTCGAGAATGCCTAACACCTTCTCCCGGATTAACAGAATTCCTTACCCGGATTTCTGGTTCGCGGACTGTTAAACAGAGTCATTCTTTCCTTGATTCGGGATTCTAAACCGGTGACTTGGGACACCATTAATCTCCCAAGTGGCGACTTTGAATCTTAATAAACAAATCCCATTCCGATTGTCCTTTAATTAGAAAAACTCCTTTACGCCCATTCGAGGGTGTAGTAGTGAAAAAGGAAGTGTGACAGCTCTGGCGACTCTGTTGGGGAAATTTTTTTTAACCCAGAACTTCGGTTCAGGGTTTAAGAATTTGAGCT
Source organism: Nicotiana glauca (assembly GCA_026770625.1). Taxonomy (NCBI): domain Eukaryota; kingdom Viridiplantae; phylum Streptophyta; class Magnoliopsida; order Solanales; family Solanaceae; genus Nicotiana; species Nicotiana glauca. Next base: position 38,440 of record MU751875.1, on the reverse strand, counting down.
TAGAATAATTGTTATATTTGGCTTTATCTAATTTTCCTACATGTTTCATGCTAAATGTGCTAAGTGCTTTACCGCTTTGATATTATCTAAATTGTATATAAACTGTGCCGAAACCTTTCTCTTCTCACCTCCGGGGATGTGCTTAGTGGTTGAGACTCCCTATTCTGTTAGTGTCATACCCTGAAATAAGAAAGAGGCTCGGATAAGTTATAAAGCCGGACGATCTCGCGGGTCACCGATATGTAGCCCGCTCCTCGACTCGAGTTATCCGCTCGGGTACTCTATTTAGAACTCATGCCCAGGTTTTGAACCTAGAATAACTTGACTTCATGCCGAATCCCTAGTAGGAAAGCTTATTTGCATCATGTTGCATTAGACTTAGGGGACTCAACATAGGGGTTGGGTCCATCTAGGATAGGTAACTTGAAATGAAAAGACCATCCTGATGCATCTTAGGTGTTGCATATGCATTTATTTGTCTCGGACTTGCATGCTGACCGGCTTTGAATATCTGGAAAAGTTGGGAATAGCAGTGTAGAGATTTAATTACCTAAAACCAATGTCCGAGTATTGCCGAAACTTTGCCGGATTTTCGAGAAAATGAAAGAAAAAAAAAGAGAAGTGTTTTTTGTTAATGAAAACAAAAACAAAAACAAAAAGAGTTTTATTTTAAAAATAGTTTATTTTGTTTGCCACTGAAAAAGAAAAGAAAAAAAAAGAGTCTTGTTTTTCAAAAATAGTTTATTTGCCAATGAAAAGGAAAAAAATGTTCTTGTTTTCAAAAATAGTTTGTTTGGCAGAACTACATAAGTTTGATTCTCACCAGATGTGGGATACGTAGGCAACTCATATCGAGTTCAACTATTTGAAAAAATTATTAAAAGAGGAAAAAAAAGGGAGAATTTTTTTATAGGGTAAACAAATGTCGTTGTTTTTCCATAAGTAAAGGTGATGTCATTCTTGTTCAAAATAGCCGAATGTCCCCAAAAGGACGCCGGAAGGCCGTTTTTGCAAGAATAACCGCCTTTGGTCATTTCTCAAAATTTTTGACCGGTTAGCAAACACAGCCTTTAAATCTTCTTCGAAGTGCTGAAAGGCCGTATTGACAAGACCGGATAGTTTATGAATTTTTTTAGAAAACAGTGATGATTCTCTATTAGTCTATTTCTAGGTTGTATTGCCGTTTGGATGTTAGAGTCTTCTGGAGTCTGTTAATATTGTAATAAAATATGTCGTAATAAACACATTTTTCTTTTATGGAAAACTTGAAAAAAAATCCAATTTTTTAATTAGTCATTTGGCACTTATGCCAGAACTACGTACGGTCTGATTCATGCGGGGTCATGATACGTAGGCAATCACCATAAGATTCGACCACAATTAAAAAAATGAAAAAATGAAAACAAAAAGGAGTGAAAAAAATGTTGATAATAATAAGGACTGACTGAGTCAATTCTAACATTTTTTGTTTCGAATTGTGAAGAAAGTTGAGGTGGTCGGTTTGTGGTAACTCTTCTCTACAACACAAAGGCAAAAGACAATGGCAGAGAACAACATAACTGAGTTGGTTGATACTGGTGCCAGAAAGCAGTTGGTCGAACCTGACAACGGGTTGGTAGAGAAGGTACAAATGTGGAGATAACACGTGGCGGACATGTATCGGGCATGGATGATTGGGAAAGCACCACCCCCGCCACCACCCAGCTTCCTAGATGTTGTCCTTACCCAAACTTCGGATACAATGCCAGGAGATCCTCTACATTCTCCATATTTACCCACTTACCACAGTTTTCCAAGCCACCCTAGTGGCTCACTCACTCGTCATCCAACTATCTTTTCCCAAAAGTACCCTCTTGTCACATCCACTATCCCCGACAAAAAGCATCCACCCAAAGCTCATGATGCCTAGTATTACCCCTCCGAGGTCGCTCATAAGGTTCCTAGCTCGCACAAGCATGGCCCACAGGATGAGCCCCATGTTGAAAATGAAAGGTTCACAGGAATAGAAGGGCTAGATGGGGTACCTAAGATGCTGAAAGGCGTAGAACAGTCCTTAAGGAACAAGCAAGAAATGAGGATCAGGGTAGCGTGGACTATAAAGAACCGCCCGTGTCTCCTAACAATCGCCTGCCCGTTGGGTTTAAAGTACCGAAATTCAGCTTGTATGATGGGTTTGGGGATCCGGTATCCCACCTGAAGGTTTATTGCAATGAAATGAGAAGTATGGGAGAGAAAGATGACTTGATGATGACATGTTTCAGTAAGAGCCTAGCTGGGGCAGCTTTGGACTGGCATAATCGTCAAGATGTTGATAAGTGGCCTACATTGGGTGACATGGCTCAAGACTTTGTTCGACACTTTCAATGCAAATCAACTGTTACCCCAGACCACTCCTCCCTATCTAAGATGGAAAAGAAGCCAGAGGAAAGCTTTAGGGAGTTTGGGCTCAGATAGAGGGAGCAAGCTACTCAAGTCAGTACCCTGATGGGAAAAGAAGAAATGGTTGAGCTTTTCCTACAAGCCCAAGGGCCCACCTACTTCAATCATTTGATCCCGGCTGTGGGCAGACCTTTCTATGAGGTGTTAAGAATGGGGGAGCTAATAGAAGAGGGAATCAAGTCAGGCAAGATCATGAGTTGGTCGAAAGACATTCAGAATATCCCAGCAAGTTTGGGTAGGGGAGGGGGAAGCAGAAAAGATGATCCGATGAGTTTTCCTGATCAACACTCCCAGCCCCGGCACCGTCCCCGTGGATATCCTTATGCACCAGGTGACCCTCCCCAATGCTACTTCTCTCCATAAAACTCCCAGAGTTATACACCACTTTTTCGGTACCCAGCTCCACAAAATGCTTATATACCCCCACGAGCCTGCCAAAAACCACCTAGATCAGGTTTTCGGCCCAATCAAGCATATAGGGATCACAGGTTGCGGAAGAAGAAAGCCCACACTCCATTGGAAGAGTCATATGCCAATATGTTCCACAGGCTAAGGAGTTCGGGCATGTTGAAGCCTATCCAGATAAAAATACCAAACCCTCTTCCAAAGAAGTTTGACTCTTCCCAAAGGTGTGCATATTGCTCGAACGCCCCGGGACATGACATAGAGAAGTGTTGGAATCTGAAGAATGCAATTCAGAAGCTTGTTAATGCAGTCGATATTGTCGCACCAAATCCAGATACGACAAATATCAGCAAAAGTCCATCGCTTGTGCAAAATGAGTCACACATGTTGAGTATGATTTATTTGGAAAAGGAGTTCATTAAGAACAACGTGATGGAGACTCGCGAAGATCCCAATACTATTGATGCAAAAGTCAGTGGCTAAGGTGGTGAGTTAGTCGATTGGAAAGATGCTCTTTTCTTGGTTAGCCAGGGAGGAGTCTTGGTGGTTCATTGTCACGACCCCAATCCCGGTCATGATGGCGCCCAACACAATTGCTAGGCAAGCCTGACCAATTAACACTCACAACTCAATCACACCACCCATTTCCAATTTATAGCATTATATTAGCCGTTTAACAAGTCTATTAACCAATAATTTAGATAGAGACATTATGAATCATTGACTTAGCCAACATCTCCCAAAGACCTGGGGTCATGAGTTTAGAGCCTCTAAGATAACAAATAATACATCCTCAGTAATACTGATGTTCTAAAATGCGGAAATAATAAAGGGATAGGGGAGGAGTCGGGTCCTGCGAACGTCAGGCAGCAACCTTGACAACTCCTGAGAAGCTCTGAAGCAGCAAATAGCTCAACTGTGCTCCCGCGACACCTGAATCTGCACACGTGGTGCAGGGAGTAAAGTGAGTACTTCCAACTCAGTGGTAATAAGAGTAAATAATAACTGAGCGGTAAGAAATCACGTAAGAACACTCCATCATGCTATATAGTACAGTACAACCTTTTGAAAAAAATAGTAAAACCATGAAAATCCTTTAGAAACATCTAGCTCAGTTTAAAATCTCTTTTGAAAATATTCTTTTTCCAACAGTAAGCATATGAATGCGATATCAGGTAGTGCAAGTCCGCACACAAGTCAGCCCCTCAGGCATAACACTCTATTTACAATTAACACCAGGGTATCTGGTATACAATGCAAGAAATAGCATGGATGCCAATGATATGAGAGTGCTAAATGTCATGCCACGTAGTACACACAGGAATCAATGCGTGAATGCAATGCAATGCACATGACTGCTGCGGCGTACAGCCCGATCCATTTGGGTACCCGTGCTCACTGTGGGGTTCAGACTCCGGAGGGGCTCCTACAGCTCAATTGTAATATCAATATCACACCGCTGCGGAGCGCAGCTGGATCCAAGCTCAGTCCAGAAATGCACATAAGACACCAGGGCAATATTCAAATAACAGTTCTCAGTTCCGGACATTAAA
>MU751875.1:4198-24779 GCA_026770625.1 Nicotiana glauca | reverse complement strand
CACGAGTCCATACATACCAAGAACTCCCAAATCCGAGCTCAAATGACCTATCAAATTCCAATTTGAAATATTAAAACTCAAGCCCTAGCTTTACCCCTTTTTAATGAATTTCAACCAATTTCCATGTTAATTTTACCATAAACTTGAATAATTAGGCCAAGGAACTTACCTCCAATCATTAACCCTTGAATCCCTCTTCAAAATTGTCTCCAAGCTCTCAAAATCGCTCCACAATGGAGGAAAAATGACATAAGCTCGCGGATGAATTAATGATATAAACCCTTCTGGCACAGCGATTTTTCGCTTATGCGGTCACACAACCGCTTCTGCGGTCACCGCTCTTTCGGTCTTCTTCCGCTTCTGCGGGCTTTCACTTAAGGGGCATGACCGCTTCTGCGGTCCAGAACTTGCACCCGCGATACCACTCCAACGGTCAAGACTTCCGCTTATGCAGACACTACTGAACACACACCTTTTCACACCTACGGAGCTTCTTCCACTTTTGCGAAGCCGCATTTGCGGTCTCCCTTCCGCGGATGCGGAAATACCTGCTGCAACAAAACCAGCAAAACTTCCAACTTTGAATTCTCTCGTTCAACCACCCGAGCTTATTCCGAAGTCCCCGGGACCTCAACCAAAAGCACCAACATAACTCAAAATATCATACAAACTTGTTGCAATCATCAAAACACATCCAACAACACTAAAACCATCAATTCACATCGGATTCAAGCCTAAGTTTCTTCAAAACTTCCGAAATGCACATTCGATCTAAAACCCAACCAAACGATGTCCGAATGACCTAAAAATTTGCAGACATATCCAAAATCACCCAACGAAGCTATTACAACTCTCGGAATTCCATTCCGACCCTCGGATCAAAATCTCACCTATCAACCGGAATTCACCAAAATTCAAACTTCGCCAATTCAAGCCTAATTCTACACCGAGCCTCCAAAATCAATTCCGATTGCACTCCTAAGTCACAAATCATCCTTCGAAGCTAACCAAATCACCAGAATTCACATCCGAGCCCTCTAACTATATAGTCAACTTTCGGTTGACTTTTTCAAAACAAGCTTCCTTCTAAGAGGCTAAGTGCCTCATTTCCAACTAAAACCAATTCAATTCTATCCGATCAACTCAAAAACTGATATTGAAACATAGAAGAACATAATATGGGGGAAATGAGGCGGTAATTCACGTGAAGACGGGCCGGGTCGTCATATTCATTTTTGTGGTCATTTCTGTTGTCCAGGTTATTTCAGGGTTGTAAACTGGATAATGTCTTGTAACTCAAACCCTTCTATCCTTTTATTTTGTCTAGTTCCTTTGGTCGTAGTATCTCACTTAGTGTTTTCTAGGTTTGTTTCAAGGGTTGTACCCCAATTTATTATGCTTGTCTTGCTGTTCGAACTGTTTCATCGTCTAATGCAATTTCCTGTTTTCTGTTATTGCTAGTCATTTTCTTTTGTTTAGTTCTTTTATTTTTACAATCTTTTTCTTTTCGACTCTAGTGACATAACATGCATACGTAATTCTCAGCCTGGCATTAAAAGTCAGTTTCAACATAAAGCATTGAAATAATTTTGAAGACGACAAGGGCAACTTGAGGAAAATAGAACAGATTTGGACACTTTGAGATCATTGGAAGCCCAAACCCTGTGAAACTAGGTATGATAGAACATAAAAAAAACAACTAATGTTTCATGCCGCATCAGTTGGAAATTAAGGACAAGTTTTCCCAAAATTGTCAAGATAAGAAGAGTGAGAGTGTGGTCCAACAATGCTTTAAAATTGACAAATGGAAAGGGCAAATGTGTGTATGGTTATCAAGTCTGGCACGAGCAGAAGATGTCACAAATGTTTGTTTAATCACGTTATTTGCGCTTGGTATGTTTTGAAGATTGGAGTGACGAAGGCATTTTGTTCTGCTATCTAAACACCCTATCCTTCGTTACCCCATTTTGAGCCTTACTTGTTTTCTTTCGTACCCCTCTTTCTGAATCAGTAGCCAAGATTAGAAACAGAAGCGTGAAAGCTAAGTAAAAGAGAAAAGAAAAAAAAGAGAACAACAAAACAATAAAAAGAAAGAAACAAGAAAAAAAAAGACAATACAAAAAGAGAAAATAATAATAAGTGAAAAGAAAAATTATAACAACAAGAAATTCAGGGTGAACTACGTTTGACATGATTCCTTTTAAGGATACGTAGGCAGCTTCACGGCTCGGTCATAGGGAAATAAAAATCAAAGGGCCCCCAAGCAAGAAACTGGGGCAGAAGTAATGTTTGTAATGAGAAAGTTGGTTTTGAAGGTTGTAATTTTGAACCCATGTTTAATTGTTTTGAGCCTTTGATACCCTTTCTTTCTAACCCTATCCAAAAGCCCACATTACAGTCCAAAGAAAGACCTTCTGATCAGTCTTCGAGAGATGCCAAGTCAAGCGAGCAGAGGTGAATCGTATCAAGGGAAACACTCCAGCCCTCACAGGTACCGCAAGGTGAGGAAATCTGAGAGAAATAAAAAAAATGAGAGAACCTTATTGGTGAAAACCTTCACGTGCACCATAAGGCGACGTTGAGTTGAGAGAAAGACCAAAATGAGAGAGGCTTGATAGTGAAAACCTTCCGGGCACCACAAGTCGAATAAAGATTGCAAATCCAATTGGATGAGCGGAGCATTGAAGCCCAGTTTTATGGCGAAAAGTTACAACAAAAGCTTAACATCATACTCGCTTAATAGAATAGGCTGCAAATGCATGTCACGATAATTAAAGTTGGTATCCACATCTAATAGTTTTCTATTTCGTAGCTTTCTTGTTAGGAATCTTCTTTTTCCTTTGTTCTTTATTCAACTCCTTTTTTCTTCTTCTTCTTCCTAAGTCTGTCGGGTCAAAACAAGTGAGAAATGACTTTAAAATTTGCCATCAGATTCCCAATTGCACAAGACAAGATCTGAGCTAGTACATCAAAGTGGCATAAGTCAGGAAAGAACAACTAGGGCACTGAGCTGGTAATAATCAACATGCTTTGGGATCCCTGCAAAATACAAAGGTTTGATCCATATCAATTCATGGAGAATGGGACAGATGGAGGGAGTTGGGTGAATGGATCAAAGGTATTCCCTACGATAAGATTGACGAAAGGGTGGTGAACCATTAACGAGCAAGACCTACCAAGTAGAAATCAAAGTTATCATGACAGGTGAAGGAGCAACAGACCTCAAGGCCAAAGCCAGTGGATAAGTGAAGAAAGAATAACATATACACGGAATGAAAGCAACTGACGTGATCCAGGATTCATGTGAGATACAAAGGTCGGGTAGATGCCGTTTCAGGAGCAATACAACAAATATAAGACATGAGTCTGAACGGAGAAAAGATATTTCAGTGATACAGATGACAGAGAAAGTGGTTGATCAATAAACAGGCAAGATCTTCGAATGGAAGTTAGTCATCATGAGAAGTGAAGGAGAAGTCGCCCTCAAAATTCAAGGCAGTCGGGCGAAGTAGAGCATTTAAAGGAGGAAATCATCCCCAGCGAGAATGTCACAACCGACCACCATTTTCAAAACTGACAAATTTTTCTTTGTATGTAACAGGAACAAAGTAGTGCAAGGAAACTGGTTGAAAAAAAAAAGAAGAAAAAAAATAGAAGAGCCGACAAAGGGAAGTTTATCAAATCCTCGCCTTTATTTTTCTTGCTATTGTCATCAAAATCTTAGTCTGATGAATCTTTCTCCTAAGATCACACAAAATGGACCTAGTCTGATGAATTATCTCCTGGGATCAAAATCTTAGTCAGATGAATTTTTCTCCTAGGATAGAAAATCTTAGTCCGATGAATCTTTCTCCTAAGATAATAAGAAGTGGAAGGCAATAGTTGGAAGGTTTTAGATAAGTTGACAAGAAGTAGGGCAACAGTTGGAAAGACTTAGATAAGATAACAAAAGAAGTGAAGGGCAACAGTTGGAAAGACTTAGAAAAGATAACAAAAATAAGTGAAGACAACAGTTGAAAAGACTCAGATAAGATAACAAAAGGGGAATGCAACAACTGGAAAAATTACAGATAACATAACAGGAAGTAGGAAGTAACAGTTGGAAAGATAACAAAAATGGACCTAGTCTGATGAATTATCTCTTAGGATCAAAATCTTAGTCTGATGAATTTTTTCTCCTAATAACAAGAAGTGGGAAGGCAACATTTGGAAAAATTCAAATAAGATAACAAAAAGTGGAAGGCAATAATTGGGAAGTTTCAGGTAACATAACAAGAAGTGGTAAGGCAACATTTGGAAAAATTCAAATAAAGTGGAAGGCAACAATTGGGAATTTCAGCTAACATAACAAGAAGCGAGAAGCAACAAAATACAACAAAAGAAGACCTAGTCTGATGAATTTTCTCCTAGGATCGAAATCTTAGTCTGATGAATTTTTCTCCAAAGATAGGAAATCTTAGTCTGATGAATCTTTCTGCTAAGATAACAAAAGAAGACCTAGTCCGATGAATTTTCTCCTAGGATCAAAATATTAGTCTGATGAATTTTTCTCCTAAGATAGGAAATCGTAGTCTGATGAATCTTTCTCCTAAGATAACAAAAAAAGACCTAGTCTGATGAATTTTCTCCTAGGAACAAAATCTTAGTCTGATGAATTTTTCTCCTAAGATAGGAAATCTTAGTCTGATGAATCTTTCTCCTAAGGTAACAAAAGAAGACCTAGTCTGATGAATTTTCTCCTAGGATCAAAATCTTAGTCTGATGAATTTTTTCTCCAGAGATAGGAAATCTTAGTCTGATGAATCTTTCTCCTAAGATAACAAAAAAAGACCTAGTCTAATGAATCTTCTCCTAGGATCAAAATCTTAGTTCGATGAATCTTTCTCCTAAGATAACAAAAGTGGAAAGCAACAATTGGAAAGCCTGCAGATAAGGAAGTAATCGGAAGGTCGGAAGGTCGGAAATTCTCGATCAGGTTTAAAACAGTCAAATAAAACAGAGCATGGAAAGGAGAAAGGGAAAACCATCCCGAACAAGAGTATTACAGCCACATTTTAAATTGTCGAGATCGAAACAGGGGCAGAAATCTCGTTTGTTTCGGAGAAACCCTCCGTAAGGCTTCAGGAACCAAACAGAACAGGGAAGACAACACAAGTATTAAGGGAAAGCAGTTTCGAAGGAAGATAATACAAGTTTCAAAGGAAAGCAGGACAACACAAATTTTAAGGAAAAGCAGTTTCGAAGGAAAACAATATCAAGTAACAAAAGACGTACCTTTTAAGTTGTTGAAGTCGGGAGCCCGCCCGAAGAACGGAGGCGTACCTTTATAAGTCAGAAGTCAGTAACATGCCGGAGAGCGGAGGGCCACAACAAAAATCAGAGGAATAAATTCAAGTTCAGAAATCAGAAGGAAGGCAACGATGGTCAAAAGAAGGCAGTTCAAGTTTCGAAGGAAAAATAATTCGAATTTCACAAGAAGGAAAGAAGCAGTTCGAGTTCAGCAATCAGACATCCATCTGAGGAAGAGAAGACTACAAGTCAAGTCAGAAACAAAGGAACATCAAAGGAAATACAAGGCAACAAGACAACAAGGCAGCAAGAAATACAAAAAGCAAGTTGGAAGATCTAGATAAGATTTTGTAATTCATAGACTATAGTTTAGTCTAGCTTCTTATTTTCTTTTAGCATGGTATAATAAGGATGTCGGTAAGCAGTAGCAGCAGAAGCAGCAGTAACAGTAAATCACAGCTTCATGGTAGTCCCAGCTACCAAAACTTCCCAAACTATATTGACCTGATTCCTTTATAGCCAAGGATATGTAGGAGACCTTTTGAAGTAGAGTTCGGTCAAATCTTTCAAAAAATGCTTCATACGGAGTATTCAAGTGGGCAAAAATTGCTCGAATCTGCTCACTTTATTTTTGTACGAAAACTCTTCGTGTTTACGGGCAAAGAGGGACAGCTGTGAGAACGTGATTTTTGCCCTATAAGAATTACTCCCAAAAACTCAAAATAAAATAATTTTTGTGTTGTTTGCTATTTTGTGGATTTTTGTGGTATTTTCTTTTATTGTGTGCATTTGTTTGGGCATGTTTATTTATTTAACGAATGAAAAATAGAAAAAATATGTTACAATTACATTTAGGATTTAATTATACATTTTTTGGAATTAATTAAACAATAATTTGTTTTACAAGAACGAAAAATCACAAAAAATAATGTACTTTGCGTTTTTAGCATTAATGTCAAAATGTGTGATTTTATTTTAAATTGGTATTTAATTATGTGTGATAATTGTTATTAGAAGTTAATTAGTATTTTTGATAAGTTAATTTGGTTTTATAATTTAATTTAGGATTTTTAGGATTTTAATTTTGGAAAAGAAATGTGAAAGAAATTAATAAAACAAAGAAAATTAGGAAATTGGGCCATCTTAATTCGAAAATCCTAAGCCCAATACCCTCCCAAATCCAGCCCAATACCCGCCCCAATCTAGTCCACCTGCGACCACTCCAAAATAACGCCGTTTGGGCATTATGAATCTGGACCGTCGATCTCATGCTATCGAATGGTTCAGTCCGTCCCTAGAATTATCCAAATGACGTCGTTTCAGTCCTTTTAATCTGGACCGTAGAATTGGTTTGATACAACGGTCACAAATCTCCCTCACGACCCGACCCGTTCACCCCAATAACTGATCCAGCCCTGTTACCACCCCAAACGACACTGTTTCTATTTAAGGAAGTAATCCAAACCGTTGATCTCATCATATCTAACGGTTTGGATTCACTTACACCTCCAGTATATAAGTTCAAACCTTACCCCCCCCCCCCAAGCCAAAACCCCTCTTGCCCTCTCTGTCTCTAACCTCAGAGACCAAGCGAACCCTCCGCCTCATACCACCGCACACTGCCGGCCGGAAATCACCTCCGCCGGCGGCAGTCGCCCAATCAACTTGAAAATTACACCATGGCATCCCCACATCTCCCTCTCTTCAAATCCGTAAATGGTTTCCCTCAAATCCTTCCCAAGGGTTTCGAATATTAGATCAAAGAATCGACCCCGAACCCTAGTTCATCCGATGACCACCAAACTTACACCCCTGAACCACCAAACCCCCCTCATTCCGAATCCACACTTAGTTTCCTTCGAATCCTCATAGAATCCTTCGAATATTAGATCGAAGATGAACACTGAATTTCCAAAAGATTAAAATCGAGGGCCTGTTTTGAAGATTTGAAGTCGGAATAGGTTTTATTCACGTGTTCTCGTTTGAGAACTCATGATTAAAACCTATTTCGACCAAAATCAAAGGATGCCAAGGATTTGTTCAAGCCGAGCACTGGCCGTTCATCTTCGGTATTTCTCATTCCCTTTTGAATTTTTTATTTAGCTTTCATTTTCTTTCTTTTCCCCTTTTTCTATTTTCTGCTTCATCTCATATTTCTCGACTTCTTTTGATATTTTATTTCTCGAATTAATTTCCTTTCATTTCAATTTATTTCTTTTTATTTCTGTTATTTGTTTTCCTGCCCAAGTTTGCTTAATATGTGTTCATTTGTCCTTCTGTTTTCATGCCACAACAATTAGGATAATGACGATTAGTCTTGGGCTCTTCATTGAATAAAATCAATTAGTCTAGGTTAATATTAGTTCCTTTTTCTTTTTGAAGTCCGGTCAGTCCTTTAACTGTGAATTTGGATTTGGTTAGTTTAATTGCACAATTAGTCTGTCAGTTGAGTACTAGTGAACCATTAAAGCTAATTCAAATTAACTAAAGGAAAAAGGGAATGATGGGTTGACGTTGAGTTGGATTAAGTCAGATGTAACATGGGAATTGATTTGAATATTATAGTATGCCCAAATCCAGGGGAATTTAATAAGGGAAAACATGGGTTAGTGGGGGAAAAACACTCAGTAATGGGAGGTTCAGGGAATATCATCGGGGGAAATGCTTTCTTAAATTGGTTTTAGTGCTCCTAAGAGCTGGAGGGGGTCAGGATCTTTGATATAAATGCAGGGGATTCAGTTTCGAGAAGGGTTCATGTTTTAGGGAGTTTTGAGAGCTGGAAAACACTTCTGAAAAATACTCAGAGTCGAGGAGAGATTGAAAAAAAAAAGAATAGAGATATAGAGCTTTGAAGGGGGTCAGTTTTTGGACAACATTTGAGAGTTGGAGAGATCTTAAAAACATAAGAGGATTTAGTTTTGAGAGAAAGGGATTACTGTTTGATTGCCTCCCTAGATCATTTTCAAAATCCTTAGCCAGTAATTCAGTTACTTTTAGCTTACTTAGGACATGGAGTCATTTGTAGGTTTCGATCTGTTTTTTTCGAGTTTCAGTTGGGTCTTCTGCTGAGTGTGGCTGGAATTTGGGTTCAATTTCAAATTCAAATTGGTTTAGTCGAGCTGTGTGTAAGGGGCTTCTAGTTTTTGCTGGGTTTCAAACTCTTCCTGGACTGATTGCATTAGCTTTGGGCTGTTTGTTTGAATCCTGCCTATTGTTGCTGAGAGCTATTACTACTGCTGATCTCTTCTTCTTCATTGTATTTTCATATCCAGGTACACACTTCGAAACTAAGTCGATGTAGCTCGCCTGTTGAATAGGAAATTACTGTTGCTGATCTCTTCTTCTTCATTGTATTTTCATATCCAGGTACACACTTCTTCATTGTATTTTCATTCTCTACTATGGATTTGCAGTTTAATAATTTTGTTTTATTCTAGATAGTTTCTCTATGATTTGATTAGTTGTTCATTGAAATTTAACTGGGATTGCATGACTGGACTGGAGTTTGGATTGCAATAGATATTAGTTGTAGTTTACGGACTGAAAATTGGATTCCATGTAATTTAGAATGAACTTCATTTGTATTTAAAAGGACTGTATCTGGACTGTATGATATGTTGTTCTCTCAGATTCATATAGGTTAATAGAATAATACGTCAGTTGTAGTTAATTCCCTATTAGCTGTTTTTGTATAAATATGTTTTTTTTTTAAATAGCTCAAAAACGAGCTAGGACATTTAGCAGTTGTTGTCACTTTCAGTCTGTAATTGAATAAGAATGTGCTGAACCAATATGACTATCAACATTCTGATTAGTTTGCCAGTTTAAGTTTGTTAGTTCTTGGTTTGTTTCACCACAGGAATTGTTGTTAGCTTGAAGTTGTTCTAGTTTTGATCTGTTCCACCATAGTGGTTAAAGGCAAAGTAGGAGGGTAGTCAGGAATAAAAGGTCAATCAAAATAGAAGCATCAGAATGTTTGGATCCGTTTAGATTTGGAAATGTCATACTCGCAAGCACTTGAGGTCACATACGTCTTGTAACTCAAACACATTAGCTTTCTGCTGATTCATTTTCGGATTTAATCTGCAATAAGTGTTACAATAAGTATTGGCAATTAGTTGTAAAATTGGTGAAACAAGGTACAAATAGGTATTATAATAAGACCCATGTTTTGATTAATTTAAACTGAATAATGCCATGATACGTTCTAAGCCTGGGTATGATGTTGAATTCAAAAATGAGTAGCATCTTGGTCAATTGAGTAAATGTACGTTATTACAAACTGCTGAATACATTTAGAATAGCTAGAATAGATTTCAGTGAGTAATTGGTTTAATTGAATTAAGGTTGAGTTTGGTTTAAAGGAAAAGGATCAAAAGCCTATCTTTAGGCAATCTGGGCCTCCGTGTTTGAACAAACGGCCCAGGTTCTGTTTTAACCATGTATTCATTTGGACCTGGGCCCAGGCCTGCGACTGGCCAGCTTTGGGCATACTTGAATTTTCTTTTAACAGGCTGTGTTCGAGGCCCAAGCTGGTCGAAGGTTGAATTTGTACCCCAAATATAATAGCTCTTAAAAAATATTAATTAGTTAGGACTTTTTCATTAGGGACAAATAAAAATAAAATCATAGTTGCTTTTAGGTTTGCCTTTTAAATAATAAATAAGATGAGCCTCGCTAAACAAAACACATAAATTGCGGGGCCGTCGATAAATGATTATATCAAAATACTTAGAATTCGGGATGGGCCACTTAGTGAATTTCACGGCCTTCCCCAAAGATAATAATGCGTTGGATACTTTAGGCGCGCTTCTAATAATTCACTTTCCTAAACTCGGGTGCACATTTATGCGACCCAAATCCAAATCTCAACGAAGTCGAAATGCGTCAACGACCACGGGTGCATTTATGTGATGTGGTTTGAGACACGTTTTCATGACGTTGCAATTGTCGTTAAAAATAATAATAAAAGCGGTTTAAGGTTAAAATCACATAAGCTAAGACATATTTTGAAATCAGATAAATATTCCAAATATAACAGTTGAACGAACGTGCTAGAACTACGGAACTCGGGAATACCTAACACCTTCTTCCGGGTTAACAGAATTCCTTACCCGAATTTCTGGTACGCAGACTATTAAACAGAGTCATTCTTTCCTCGATTCGAGATTCTAAACCGGTGACTTGGGACACCATTAATCTCCCAAGTGGCGACTCTAAATCTTAATAAACGAATTCCGTTCCGATTGTCCTTTAATTGGAAAAACTCCTTTACGCCCATTCCGGGGTGTAGTAGTAAAAAAGGAGGTGTGACAGTCGCCGCCTCCTACGATCATGTTTATCGTGCGTGCTGGAAAGGGCGTCTTTGGCGGCCCGTGGGGTTGTTCCCGTCCACGCGCAAAGTTTATTTTTCCTTTTTCACTGAGCAGTTCCCTCAGGTATCCCTGGTTCAGCATCCTGACCACCTCTTACCGTAGGCCTATGCAATCTTCGATTTTGTGCCCTCGTTCCTGATGGAACTCGCATAGGACATTTGATTTCCTTGTAGCGGGGTCTGGTTTCATCTTTTGCGGCCACTGCACCTTGGTGCCCAGCTTCTCCAGTGCGTACACTATTTCTGAAGGAGACACGCAAAAGTTATGGGCAGATAATAAAGGAGGTGTACCTCTGTCGTTTCGGAGTGGGGCGACGTATCGCTGTAGAGCATCCGTATGCCTTGGTGATGGATGAGAGGATCTGGTGTATGGCTAGTGCCGGTCTCTGTTGGAGCGTGGGAGTTGTTCTCGTCGTCCTTCATTGCGTCGATCCCTCCTCGTCTCTGAGTGTATCGCTGTTAACCGTTGGGTCGGCCCATTAAGATCTTCCTTGTCCGCTCGCATCTCAGCGCAATAGGCGTTGTGGATTTCCTCCCATGTGGTAGGGGGATATTTCATGAGACAGCTTAGTAGTTTCTTGGTCGCCCTCGAACCATCCCTGTTTAGCCCGTTCTAGAAAGCGGCGACTGACATACCTTTCGATACGTTTGATAGGCTCATCCTTACCCTGTTGAACCTGGCCAGGAAGTCCCTGAGTCCTTCCCCTGCGGCTTGCCTGGCAGCGAAGATGTCGTTGACCCTTGCTTCCGCTTTCTTTGCTCCTGCATGGGCAGTGACGAACTTATCTGCCATTTCCTCGAACATTGATATTGCCTTAGCTGGTAGCTGGTAGCTGGTAGTTGGGAGTACCACGTTAGGGCCCCTCCCGTCAGCGTCTCACCGAACTTCTTCAGCAGCACCGATGGTACCTGCTCTTTCGATAGGTCATTACCTTTCACAGCAGTGACATAGTGGACCAAATGATCTTCGGGATCTGTGGTTCCGTCGTATACCCTTAAGTAGGGTGGCGTCTTGAAGGTTTTTGGGATAGAGTGAGGAGCAGCTTCTTCGGTATATGGTTGTTCGACGAATCTTCCCACGTCGCATTTTGGCAGTAACTTGGGAGCACCAGGGATCTTGTCTACCCTCTCCTGATGCTCTTTCATTTGGTCACGAAGAACCCTGTTTTCATTCTCCATTTCTTCCATCTTCTTTAGGATGGCTGTTAGCGTACCGTCATTGGCCTGTGCTTCGATGGGTCTGTTATTTGCTCGTACAGCCTCAGGTTCACCCAGGGCAGCAGTGATGCTTACCGTTGGCATACACCTGACGTTACTTTGTGGTGATTTCTCAACCAAGCCACTTAGAGTACTTGTTAGCCATTCTTCCAGTAGCTTCTTAACCACCGAGGGCGCTTCCTTAGCCGCAGATGTGGAGGCTTTTTTTTCATGCAAGATCGTCAGATCTTCAGATGGAGAAGGTGAGATCTCTGTACCTGGTGTGGTGCTAGGGGTTGCATTCAAGATACCCTCGTCACTGGCCTCGTTGAGAGGACCAAGGAAATTGGTTGTAACACCCACTATTGCTTTCGATCGTGTGTTATTTTCGGTCATCTTTTTGTGTGGTGTAGATAATAGTTGTTGGTTGTTCTCTAGGTGGATACTATGATTTTGATTCTCGAAATCTCCACAAACGGCGCTAAATTGTTTAGCTCAAAAGTCATCAATATACTTTATAAGCTTTAAAACAATCAAAAACAAATAGGGGTAAATCGTAATCAAATATAATATAACCTAGGGACAAAAAGATAAAAATATTGTAGTAGATCTGATAATAAGAACTTAAGAATGCGTGTTCATTAGATGTAGAGATAGAGAGAGAAATAATAGAAAATAAGAGAGTTGTATTCTTTGATAATAAAACAGATGCCCTTTTACAATGGGAAGGTCTCCTTTATACAACAGGAGGCCTTCCACGAAATAATCATAAAAGTACAAATAGTCGACGTCCCCCTAGCGAGGACGCTGAGTTTTAGCTGGCGTCGCCTTTGTCCTCATGCCCAAGTCGTACCCTTACTTCAGTAGGCGGATGCTCACTGAGCGTATCTTTTGGCGTAGAAACATTGAGGGCCAAATCTGACCCCATACAAATAGCATCTTCAAATGGCAAATTGTGATTCATCTTGAAGGCAGTGATAAGTGAACGAATTTTATAAAGATTATGACAAGCAGATACTGTTTTGAGGATAGGAAGAATCCCAAGAGTCTTGAGAAGTTATACAACAACAACAACTCAGTATAATCCCACTTAGTGGGGTCTGGGGCAACTCAGTATAATCCCACTTAGTGGGGTCTGGGGAGGGTAGTGTGTACGCAGACCTTACCCCTACCCTTCGGTAGAGAGGCTGTTTCCAAATAGACCCCCGGCATCCTTTCCTCCAAAAACTTTCCACCCTGCTCTTGGGAAGACTCGAACTCACAGTCTTGAAAAGCTATAGACGAGTAAAATAAATGATCTCAAGCAAAGTGGGTTTTGTGGCGAAAGCATGAAGATCTCTGCCCAGTGTGCTTTTTTTCTTTTCTTGTGCTGGGACTGTGTGTATGCCTATAAGTTGAGAGAAAGAGATCCTTCAAATCTGAAGGCGGGACTAGCTTAGGTATTAAGTTAGCTTTTTTCAATGGGAGTAGGAATTATGTTACGTCAAATAAAAAATGGTATGAACTTGAGGGAATTGGGCTTGGCCGAACTCGGGCCTCTTTTGGGTCAAATCAAGCTCAAAGTAATGATCTTCTCACATAAAAAACAAGACTAAATTAGGCCCAAATTATAACACCATATCAGACTTATGATTATACAGATTTACTTGTTATTGGAGGTAAAGACGAGTTATACATCTCATTGTAGCTTGGTTATGTCTCTTCTAGTACTATTAGCATAATTACCACTAATGTTGTTACTCAAAAGTTGTCCATTTTAGAGATGTAAATGAACTACAGCTGTAGTCTTTTAAAAAGAAATTGCATATTGTTAAATCAACAGGAGAAGTTTTGATAAGTTGTCTTCAACAAGTAAAGTAAAATTTATTAGTGGTCTAATTTCACGTAATCACCATATGATTAATTCTACGAGAAAAAAAGAATATGATTAATTTATTACTCCCTCCTGTTCACAATAAGTGTCGAATTTACTTTTTTATTTTGGTTCAAAATAAGTGTCCAGTTATGTAATCAAGAAAGAATTCAATTTATTTTTACAAAATAACCCCTATGTACATATCCCTAAAAAGTTTTCTTATTCCTCACATTAAATGTTTAATTAGAGGTAGTTTAGTCATAGTAGGTATTTTCGTATAAAATTTAGTATTTTCTTAAGAGGCGTGCTAAAAGTAAATTGGACACTTATTGTGAACCGAAGGAAGTATTATTTACTCACAATGTGCTATTTAAAAGAATGTTGAGAAAACGTACAGATCAAGTTGATCGAGGAGGCAAGAATTTTGTGGAGGTCGCCTGCCTGGTAAAATAAAGCACTCTTACGTGAACATATTTTTTCTTTGATTCGTGCAAAAAAAATAATTATTATCCTTATTTAAAAATAATTTATCTTTATATAATAATTTATAATCACACAAAATATATATGACTTATTTTACACTACAAGTTCAAAAATCTTCTTTCTTTTGTTAAACTCTATAGCAACGGAGGGAGGGAGTATATTTCTTGCCAAATAAAATCAATAGCCCGACATAAATATTTCTCTGCATATATATTAGGCTTTAGGCCAGTCTGCTGTTAATGCGTGACACGTGGAAGGGATCTAATTGTCGATATCACCAAAGTAAACGCACTATGTTTTTCACCATTGTATTTGCTTAGACTAGAAGAAACCACTTTTCAGCTAGCTAGCTCTTTGTTTCACTTGTTTTTCTCGAAATCAGTTGCTTCCCTTTTGGCAGATTCACGTTAATCAACTTGTCACATGCAACAAACTACGTTTAAGTTTCACTTTTACCAAGATTAGTTAGCTCTATCTTTTACTATAAAGCCAATCAAAACTCCATCCCCCCCCACAAGGCACTTACCTTCGATCAGTTTTGAACTCTTTTTTTTAGCCTGAGAACTTTCTGCTTACTCCACAACCAGAAACTACCTGTATGAGTTTTTATTAATGCCAATAATGGTATGGCATTCTACTTCTCCTTATTCTTCTTGAAGATTATTTAGTCTTAATTCTATGTGATGTTTCCGTTGTCTGAAGTAGTGTCGGGCCACATAGGCTCAAAGGTGGTTGGTCAGTTAAACACCCTTTGCCGGAGAATATATCTTTTATACATATTTATTAAATTTTCAACAATCTTGAATGTCTTGGCGAAATTTCTAACTTCACACCAATTTGAAGTTGGGGTTTTAGTTTTGAGTTAACTCTTAAAACGGGATTAATAAAGTAATTTTTTTTTACGTATTAGTGTAAAATAAGTAAAATCCTTTAATTTTTCATTTCTTTTTAAAACTTTATATGTTTGTTAGCTTTTATTTTAAACTAGAAAGAAAATTGTTGTATTGCAGTGTGTCACGGCAATGATGTTTGTGTCAGTAGCAAGAACGATGAGGGCATTGATGGTTCAGCCGGCTTCCACCTTAACAACATTATTGTACTACAGTGATCTCCTCCCTCGGAACCTGAATTTGGACCGGTTGGTTCGTAGGGACTTAGTTGATGGTGAAAATTATATTTTTGATTTTCTCATCCATTTTTTGAAATGTTTTTGGTAGTCATTTTCATTTTCACTTAACTGATTTCATCTCTAACCTTTTCTTTTTTCTTGGTTTGTTTTTATCTTTGTTTTGAGACCTTCAGTTTGGTGTAAGATGATTGAAAATAAAATTCTATCGTCTCTCAGAACTCTATACATGTCACGACCCGGATCTTCCACCATCGGGAGTTGTGATGGCGCCTACTGTAGGAGCTAGGTAAGCCAAACATCTAAACAACTTTGGATAACAACACAACAATAATAAAATAACGAGCCTTTAATTAAATGCGGAAGTCTTTTAAAACATGAATAACTGAAAACCAAAAATGCGGAAGTTAATATTTCTCTACCCAAGACTGGAGTCGCTATCTCACGAACCACTAAAGAGTGCTACAAACAAGGCTGAATAGAAAATACATAATATCTGTCTCGGTAAAATGAAAACAAACTAAAAGTATGGAAAAGGACTTCGGCCTGCGAACGCCAGCTAGGCTACCTCGTAAGTCCTTGGACTGAAGTCAGCTCCCGATCAGTATACTACTGCTGTGGTCCAAAAGCTGCTCCGGTTCCGTGATCTGTGCAAAAAGCACAGAAGTGTAGCATCAGCACAACCGACCCCATGTACTGGTAAGTGCCTGGCCTAACCCCGGCGAAGTTGTGATGAGGTTAGACAGAACTACCAAATCAACCTGTACAGTTCAATATATATATATGCAATAAAAGGAAAGAATACCGAAATTAAACAGTTAAAAAGGGAGGGAAATATGCTATGGGAGAGTACAATCCGGATACAAAGTCAACAACTTAAGAAAGGAACAGGGCAATAACAATATTTAACAACAGCAGGAAAATCAACAGTTGCACGACATCAACCTTCGTGCTTTTACTCTCAATCTCACCAAAAGCAATCAAATAAAATGCATGGCATCACCCTTCGTGTTTTCTCTTACATAACACTCCTTTCATGGCACGGAATGATCCTTCGTGCAAATATAGTCAAATCAGATCACGCAATGTCCCTTCGTGCATAAATAATCAAAACATTACACGGAATGACCCTTCGTGCAAATATAATCAAAATACGGCACGGAATGTACCTTCGTGCAAATATAATCAAACATGGCACGGAATGACCCTTCGTGCAAATATAATCAAACATGGCACGGAATGACCCTTCGTGCATTATCACTCTTCCTCACCCAAACAGCAATCACAACCAAACGGGCGAGAGAATAAATAAAGAATAAGAAATGTCCAGGCAAGGGAAAAACACAATTAAACTGCTAAATCCTGGCAAGGGGGCAACAATAACAACTTTCACATCCCGGCAAGGGAGATAATCAACATACTCAAACTATCCCGACAAGGGATTAATCATATCTCTTTCCATTTCTTTCATTTCTTACTCAATAGTATTTTTATCGTTCAAGCCAACACTCCAAAGAATTCACAATTCATAGCTAATCCTCATACCCTTCACATTATGTAGAATTCATAAATTAGCATGGAAGAGTCCCAAAATATCAGAACTCCATACAAGACTGACTCCTCTTGGGATTCTTTTTGTCACACCTCCTTTTTACTGAGCCGCTATTACTACACCCCGGGAAGGGATATAAATAAAAGAGAAGGAGTTTTTCCAATTTAAGGACAATCGGAACGTGATTAGTTTATTTAAATTTTTCAGAGTCGCCACTTGAGAATATAATGGTGTCCCAAGTTACCGGTTTAATCCCGAATCGAGGAAAGTTTGACTCTGTTACAGTCTGCGAACTAGAAATCCGGATAAGGAATTCTGTTAATCCGGGAGAAGGTGTTAGGCACTCCCGAATTTCATGGTTCTAGCATGGTCGCTCAACTGTTGTATTTGTTTTTATCTGACTACTTTATATATTCCAATTTATGTGCATTATTAATATTTCGCTTTATCAATTTTAAGAAATTACAACGTTGTAAAAATACATTTCGAGCCACACCGCACCAGTACGCCTGTGGCCTTTAACACACTTCGACTCCGTTCAGATTTAGATTTGGGTCGCATGAAATGCACATCCATATTAGGAAGGTCATATTATTAATAATCGTGCCTAAAGCGTCTACGCGTTAACTTTGGGAAAGACTGTGGGGTTATCTAAGCAGTCCGTTCCAATTCTAAGTACTTTTGTAAGTAATTATTGAGGGCCCCACGATTGTGAATTGATTCATTGGTCGAGGCTCATCTCATATTATTTAAAGGTTAACTTAAGAGTGACTACCATTTCTATTCATCAATTATGCAACAGGAAATAAGTATAATTACATGGGTATTGATTTTAAATCAAAACGAAAGCTTTCAACATGGTTTGCAATCCAGAAATACGAATTGGACTGCCTATTCTAGATTTAGGTCGTCTTTTAGCATGTTAAGGCCCAATGTATGTACTGGTTTGCTGGATTCAAAATTAACACAAATGATTTCAACTACGCCTAGTTTAGAATTGAAGCCACAAAATGATTCCTAAGATCTACTAATTTTAGAGAACAATACAAGTTGCATTTTGCCAGTTATGATTTCTACATTCTAGCAATATTGATTAAGAAAATGAATTTGAATACTAACTATCCCGTATGAGATACCTAAACTGAGAAACAAAACAACAGAACTACCAGTTATACAAATATATCCCTATGTGGTAGCCTTACAAACAATTACAATAACTATAGATGAACCAGAACTAACATTGACATTACCATTTACACAACTACACGAATAGAAAAATTCATTTAATGATTCAATTACAGAATTAATCTAAGCTAGCACTATTACTTCAGCTATTTAAGGAATTACAAAAATCTAATTGTACAATTTCAGAATCAGCAACAGATTTTAACAGCTTCAAGCCATCTGAATTCAATTACTAATTGAAATTTAAGAGCAGTTGTCATTGCTTATCCAAATGAACGAGATTTATAAGATGTTTTGTACTGCCTGTCACTTTATTTGCACGAACATGAAGGAAAATTACAGGATGTGTACCTGAGAAGGAAAACAAGTGAAGGCAAATCGAATTAATGATCAAGTCCAGGTATCAGTTTCACAGCAGCATATAAGCAATCAACAGCATCAGAAATTTCACCAAACACAGCCCAGAAATGGATTCAAAACTAACTCGATTAAACTGAGGATTGTTCAAAACTCATTCTAATAAACTTTCAACTAAACTTCTGGAACTAGAGAGAATTCAGCAGTCAAAGCATGCTCAAATCAGCCAAAAAAATAGTGTAATAGAATTTTTAAACCACTCAATTCTGCCTCACACAACTTCTGATTTACAATTACCATATATTGAGCCTTAACAATTGAGATTCAACTGAAAATCCAATGGAACAGTATTTTGTTTTTTGTTTCTACTGATTTTGAATGTTTTTGGGTTTTTTGACATAGATTTTGGTTATAGAAGAGAAGAATATGATCTGGAAATATAATTCCAGATCTGGAACTTAGCAGGTCTTTTCCTTTGGAATTTTCCTAGGGTTCTAAGCTTCTAGAATTCAAAAAGTTTCTAAGATTCAAAAAGTCTCGCTCCAGTCCCCTAATAATGGCAGAAACTGCCTTATTTATAGAGTTGTAAAGAGAGGAAAAATTAATTTTTAGTGTTTTCCAAATCAGTCTCCCTTTTCCTGACTTGTTAAACAAGTTACTACACTTAATTTGTTAAATCTTGCATTACAGCCCCATCTTGAAGATTCTAGCTAATTCTACCATATTCTTATTCCTTGGAATTCCTATTATACCCTAACTTGTATTTGTTATTCACTGACTCTAACTTTTTTAATACCTATAATACCCCTAGAACTAGGCTGTAATTACCATAAAACTGTTCTGAAATTCCCACAATGCCCTCACTTTTCTTTCAAAATTACCAACCCTAATTAATTTTTGTCCTTTTCCTTCTTTATTTATTTATTTTCTTTATTGTTACAGACTAATTACTACTACAGTTATAACCAATGCCTAAATCTTATCAAATTTAATCTACTGATTTTCAAAAAAAAAAGAATTAAAGCAGAAATATTATCAAAACAAATTCATAAACGAAATTAACCAGTATTAACAGGTAAATCCTATTTATCCTAATTAGTCTAACAGAATCTAAAACTAAATCAAAATCGACTGATCAACTAACAAGTTCACATATACTATTCTAAAAGTTTGCTAGCATATTAATAACTCAGAATTAACAAACTAATTAACTATATATTTTCTAATTACTATGATAACAGAGGTACAAAATTATCGATTATGAGTTTTTATTTTACTTTCCAGTTTCAATACAATACTATTTTGAGCAAACTTAAAACAAAAAAAATCAAAAATCTGAAGCGGAAAAGAAAGCTAAAGAAAACAGAGACAAAGAAAAGGGGAAGGAAATACTTATCTTTTTCCCAAAATTTTCCCCGGTTCTTTTCCTTTCTTCCATTTCTCTTCTTTTTTAAAGAAACCAAATTTTGGTTTGTCCCGGAGCCTTTTCTTGAATTTAAATCACAGTCCATTTTCTTGCACGTTTGTGAGCTTTCCGGTGACTTCTAAGGCATGAGGCCTTCGTCATAGTATTGAGGATGTTTAAAAGATGGTAGGATGTGAGTTTTGGGAGGTTTGGGGTGGCGGCGCCGCCGTAAGTGGCGATGGCGGCGCTAAGGTTTCAATGTTGGAAGGCGTTTGGCTGGTCTTTGAAGAAAAATGGGGTTGGGTCTGAGATGAGAAGATGAGGAGGAGTTGTTTGGTGTGAATTTTATCGGAAAAGGATGTCGGCCGCCGCCGTGGGGGAATTCCGGCGGCGGCGTTACTGGTGGTCTGTAGAGAGATATACAGGGATGATAGAGACGAAAGGCTTCTGATTTTTAGGGTTTATGTGTGATGTTTTGCTTTTTTTTTCTTATTTAAAATATCATGTCTATTGCTGGCCGTTGGATCAAAGTATTTTAAGGGTCGAGATCGAATCCCCTTAACACGATGTCGTTTGAGCTCCTGGGCAGACCGGGTTGATGGCATTTTGGGCCTGGGTCATTTTTGGCTCCGTTTGGGTCACTGATTTGGGCTAGCAGATCCGAATTTTGCCATGTATTTTGTATTATATTTTTCCTTTGTGTTTTATCTTTTTGTATTTCATTTCTTTTGTTTATTTTATTTTGTATTTTGTATTTT
>MU751871.1:72102-84496 GCA_026770625.1 Nicotiana glauca | reverse complement strand
TTACCTTCAAGGTTGAATGAACTATGTCATTCATTAAAGTGAAGCAGTTGTGACTTTGCATCTTCGTCCTCTCCATATCTCCTATTAGAGGCTCAAGCCAAACATCAGCTCCACCAGCCTTCCTCAAAAGGCTATGAGTAGCAGGTACTTCCAATGTAACCTTTCTCATAGCCATGTCTCTGTTATTGGGACCAGCTTCTGAGTGCATAACAGAGGAAGATGGAGCAGTGGAAGAAGGAGCAGTGGAAGGAGGAGTAGTAGAAGAGGTGAAAATAGCAGGAGCCACGGGAGTCAAAGCAAAAGCAGAAGGAATAGACACGGGAGCTAACATAAGTACGAAAGCAGGAGCACTCACAGTGGATGAAGAAGCAAAAGAAGTCAATACAGGAGAAGAAACACTCACGGGTGGTGAGGAGACGAAAGGAATAGGAGAAATAGAAACTGAGGAAGATAGAGGAATCTCGTTTAAAACAGGACCGAGCCCCCCACTTTCAAAATCACCAACAGAGAGACGGTGAACAAATTCACTAGTGTCTCTTGGTGCGGCATCTTCATCAGAATGAATCAAGACAGGCTCGGTGGTGGAGGTACGGGCAGGAGTATCTTCAGCTTCATCTTCCATAATAACGCGTCTCCTAACTCTGGGCCTAGATACCAACGAGGTACCTCCTTCTTCTTCATTCTCAGTATCTACTGTCATAGCTTTTCTCTTTGCTATCAAAGCCTTAGCCTTGTCCAAATCAAGGGAGGCATTGGCGGCAGTACGCATAGCCAAAGCTACATCAGCCGTCATTCCTCTCATACCAAACCCTGATAAAAAGAAGGATATGAACTCAATATTGTAAAGAAAGGGGTCTACCATATGTATTTACAAAAAATATATATGTAAAGAAATACATACCGTGTGTTTTTACTCTCCAGCCATGTAAAGAAGAAATAGATTTCCAAGTTCTATCTTCTTTAGGAGCAATTTTTAAAATCGAATCTACCCAACCACGGAAGTTGGGAATAGGTTCCACATTTCCCATGGTTGCTACAAAAAACCAACAAGGGATAAAATTAAAGAGAAAATCAAAATCTCTAAAAATAGGCACGGTAAAGTAAATAGAAGCTTACGTGCAAAGTTCCACTTCTCAGGGAAGGGAATGTTTGTTTCACCCAGCAAATCCAATGTACGAACAGCAATATAGCGAAGATACCACCCACGGTCATTGATATCATCAAGGTTTACCAAAACTTTCTTACTCCTCACAGTTAAGGTAAAAACCCCATGACGCATTAGGTTGGGATGATATAAATGAATAAGATGGGAAAAAGTGAAGTTGATTTTGGCTTTGGTAGATAAAAATCTCAAACAAGCCACGGCCCTCCACACTAAGGGACCAACTTGAGCTAAGCAAATATTGAAGAAGCGACAGAAATCAAGGATAACTTGGTCTATGGCAGGTTTAAATCCCAAAGTAAAGGGATAAGTATAAACGAAAGAATACCCACTTCTATAAGAAGAGATCCTCTGATTTAGGGCAGGAATTGATAGACGAAGACTCTCTTTCCAATTACAATCTTTCCTAATGGTAGGGATTGTAAGCTCAGTTATAAGAGAAGGATAAGCATCAGTCTTTTCTAATTTTGCAACTTGCTTCTGAAGAGATGTTCTGTCACCCCCAAAAGACAAATCACTTGGTACAATATCTTCAACTAAGGGTTCTTGAGAAGAGTCAGAAATCTCTTTACCTTTAGAAGAAGGAGTTTTAGAGATAAAACCTTTGCTGCCTGAACTCGGGGAAGGAGAAACAGAACCAGTTGAGCCTCCACGTGTGGATCTTAAACTTCGAAGCCTTCCTCCTCTGTCCCTACTATGCTTAATCGGAGCAGGGGCATTAGGAAATTGATCAAGAATTGGAACTTTTCTAGGGTTGGGGTTTGGAGACGTCATTGTTGGATGAATTTGAACAAAGGAAAGTAAAAGGAAGCAAGAAAACACTTGTTGAAGAAGATGACAAAGGAAGAGAGAATTGAAAAGGTATATGGAAGCAACCGTCAAACTAAGAGGTATAATGATGAAAAGTCTATATTAAAGGGAACTGTCACTTCGTGAAAAGAAAGGTTGAAGAAGCCTAGAAAGAAGGAAGTAGAATCGCAGAACTAATCAGAAGATGACACGTGTAAGAAGCATTAAAAGAGTAAGGCAACTGAGGCGTCAGTATTATCATTAACATTGATTATGGCGAAAATACCACTTCCCAATTATTTAATTGATAAATAAAAGGAAAGTGGGGGGACTATCTGTATTGGAAAAAAACTGAATTTATATTAAAGATGACGTGGCATGACACGTGGATTGGTCAAAAGGTCAACAGGTAATGATTAATTGAGAGACACGAGAAGAAGAATTCAAAATAGGCACGGGGTGCAATTTAGATACGTATCTCGTACCTAAATGAAGCATTTAGGTCTAGGAATTCTTAAGGATTCAAAAGACAAGAATCTGGTGATGAAAGATACGGGAAGAGGAAGTTAAACAGGCACGAGAAGCAGTTTAGACACGAGTCCCGTACCAATTCGAGTCATTTAAAGCCAACGGATCGAAAGGCATTGAAGACATGGATCTGAAGACAAAAAGGAGTCCAAATTCAGTATTAAATACCTGATACGTTGGAAAATTGGTATTTAATAGGAATGATTGTGTAACGACTTATTTAATGTCATTTATTACTCATAATTGTCTCATTAAATGTCCGTTATTATTCTTATTTGTACTAAGGAATTGAACTGTTACTCCTTATTGACTATAAAAGGAGGAGGTCTCATCATTTGTAAAGGGGCAGATCATCTACATCATATTGAAATTCGAATTTCTTTACTGTTGATTCTTATTCTAAGAAAACTTATTATACTTTTTGGTCTCTTGATTATCAGTAACCCGATTTCTTATTTTAAATTCTAGTTTTGACCAAATTATCATTTTTTGGTTAAACACATAGAACTTGAGTTTAATGTCTTAAATGTACCAGTCAAATCAAATTTCAAGCTACAATTCGTCAATGCAGTGTGGGCATAGATTATTATTTCACCCACCTTAATATTTATCTTCTCCTTTTCAACTGGACCTCATCAATTTGACCAATGTGACTCGAATTCGTTAATAAGAGTATTTTGTTCAAATAAAAACAGTGGCACGCTAAGTTAGAATTCTAGCTAGGGGTTTCAAAGTAGAGGCAATGCAAGAAACATGCTTTGAATTTTTAGTTGGAAAACTCTAAGCATGTAGGGTGATGTTGGGACAAATATAGCAAATTGCCTAATATTCAGCTAGTCATAATGTGTTATGTTGAAACCGCGCCTCCGTTATCTTTGCTACTATAATTTTGTTCGACTTTTGACTCTAAAAATTGGTAAAACTTGAGCTTCCTCTTATTAGACCAGTTCTGTCAGCAATTTAATTTGTTAAAGTCAACGGCCTTAATAAATCTGTTTACATTCCCTTTCTTCAATGGAAGCATGTTAGAATCTCTGTTTAAAAAGGTAGAATTAGAACTCGCCCGGGGCTCATCCTGGGATGGAGCACTCGTAAAATGCCCCTGCACTTATGTGTGGGGGCTAGTTCCATAAGACTTACATCTCGGCCCTCGGGGCTTATGCCCCGAAGACGCCCAACGCCCAGCATACTGGGCTCATATAATAGAACTTTATACAATTGCATGTAATTAACCTTGTAAATTCTCAAATTTTCTTAATAAATCATTGACTATTCAAAATTATTTTTTTCTTAATCATAAATCATTAAGTTGAGAGTATTTTATGTCATAATTAAAACAAAAATTATTATACATTATCCACTAAGAATGCTATGACAGTTAATATGGAATAAATCTTTCATTAAAAATATTTATTTATTAACTTTTGTTATGTCTTTACTATATAATGGTCCATAACTTTTTTATAATTATTTTTTTAAATATTATTTTTTTCACGTTTACGAGATACAATACTTATTAATTTAATAGCTCAGTATTAACTAGTAATTATTTATAAATAATTAGTTATCATGGTATTGTATGGTAAATTATGTGTCACTTTATTAACTTGTTGAAACTTAAAAATAAATTAAGCTAGAGAATCATATTTTAACTGTGAATTATGTTTTTATATAAATTCTCTTCCAAATAAAAAGAATATTAAATAAAAGTAGTATTTTAGAAAAAATATCAAATTATAATATCGAAATTCTTTCAAGATTCACTACTCCTTAAGAGATACATATAAGATTTCGCTAGCGTTTGGACATAGATTTAGTTGAAACTTGAAAAAATAATTTTTGAAGTAGTTTTGAAAAATAATTTTTGAAAGTTGAAATTATGTTTGGATATGCATTTTATTTGAAAAAAATTTGAAGTTTTGTGAGTTGTAGAACAAGTTTCACCCAAAAACTACCCTAAACTAGATTTTGGGAACTTGAAAAATAATTTCAAATTTTTTTCAAAAATAGATCATTAATCTATGAACGAATAATATTTTCAAAAAAGATTTGAAAAAAAAGTTGCCAAAATCTATGGCCAAACGAAATGCATAACTTTTGATGTTTGAATTTTAACAACGCTGCAGCTAATATTCATATTATGATATATGTTATACTTTTCGTATTATTCATAGTTGAATTATAAATTATAAATATTTTAAATAGATTATTTGTTATTATTTTATGATTTTAATGTATTTTTTTATAATTATTTTTTATTTTATACTATTTTAAAATTCTTGAAATTAGTAAAATTTAAAGATGTGTGTGATTTATGTCTCATATCTCAAGGTTTACGCCTCTCCTCGTAAAAGGTAAAACGCATCGCCTCACGCCCCTGCCTTTTAAAACGTTGGTTAGAATTAACTCGTTGTAATTTAGATTATCTGTTCGACTTTGGAAAACTAATTTATTAGGATGTTTACTATGGTGACATCATCACCACAATTAAGTTTTCATCATGTTGAATGCCATAATGACATTATAGTCGAGTCCGTATTTCATAAAGAAACAAATAGAAAATGAAAAGAAAATATTATAGATGAAAACTCACCTACCACTCTCAGTCTCATAGTTAAACAACGAAACGTATGTTAGGTGAGAGTTACTTATAAATGTTTGATTTTACCAAAATAAAAAAGGTTACGGAAGACATATGCTGACCTTGGGTAGATTAATTATCGACTTACCTAACTGAATATTATTTTGTTGTGTTTTACTTGTATTGGTGGAAAAATATACCTGACATGTGAATTAACGATGTGCTGACATGTGACTCAAGAGTTAGAACAATCAAGAACAACGAAGATTAGAAGAAAGGTATGAGAAAAACGCTTAACGGGTTGTTTATAAAAGAAATCATATATATCTGACAATTGGGAAAAAACAAATAGACGCTGGATGCACACACAGTTAAGGGCTACAAAAAGAATATTCATTACTAGCTACTACGGATATGGGGAAAGAATCGATATAATTCTTTGTGCACGATTGGTCATTATTACTATAATCACTACAAATTACCCAAGCAACTGCTCAATATAATTAACATTTGTAAAAGGAGGGAATTAAATAGGGCAAAACAATTATATATTGTATCCTTGTGTAAACCTCTCCCTCTCCCTCCCACCCCTCACCCCCAGCTAGTTTTGTGGGATTATCACATAACTCTTCAAAATAACAATAACAATAACAATAACCCAGTATACGCTCACAAGTGGGGAATAGGGGTGTACAAAGAAAACCGATAAACCACACCAAACCAGAAATACGAGTCAAACCGGAAAAAAAAACTCGATCATGAGTTGATTTGACTTGGTTTGGTGTTAGAAAAAAATAACCCGACCATAATTGGTTTGGTTTGGTTTTAACTAAAAAAAGTCAAACCGAAACCAAACCAACCCGATATTACATTTATTCAATTTTTACAAATATTTTATACATATAAATATTTATTTTTAATACAATTCATAAATATTTCTTAAACTTTTTCACAGTTTTATCTTTAAACATATTGTTTCAAGTTTGGAATTAACATTCTTGAATGGTCCAATAAATTTTATAGTTCATAAAGGTAGTAATTCAAATAAACTTCACATCAATACTAATGCTAACTAAGAAAATTCAATTCAACACTAGAAATGACAATAGTGTGGATATCTATTTTTTAGTTTTGCATTGTTTATATTGAAAATGCATAACTTACTTTATCTTTTTCTTTAGTGCTTAGTTGTGTAGCTAATATACTTATAGTTGTACTTATTTAAGCATGACTTATATAGTACTTTTAGATTATGTTAATATTTATTATGGCTTACTGCTTAGTAATATTTTCTTTATAGATTTTAGTATTTTTGTTATTGAATATTTTAGTAAAATGTTATGACGCATCTCATATTATTGTATTATTTTCTTGAAAAATACATTATATAGTTGTATACTTGTAGGATTAGAGAAGTATGTGGAGCACAAGTTATATATTTGTGCTATGAAGACTTATCGAAAAAAAAACCCGAAAAACCCGAGAAAATCCGAGATTGAAAAAACGGATTTCGTTGATTTGGTTTGGTTTATAGATTTAAAAATCCGACACTATTGGTTTGGTTTGATAATTGAAAAATCCGAACCAACCCGACCTATGTACACCCCTAGTGAGGAATATCATATATATGCACATCCGCAGGGGCGGATCTACCTTACCCCAAGTGGTATCACGTGACACCGCTTCGTCAGAAATTTTTACTAAATAAGTATGCATAATAAAACTCCAACCGGGAATATTAAGGTAAATATAATAAAGTGACACCACTTGACAACAATAAATATGTAACTTGTGAAAATTCTGCGTACGCCACTGCACATCCGGGGAAACAAATCTCGGTCAGTCCGTAGGAGAGTACCATATGATACCGCTACACCAGATGCGCTACAGAATTCTCAAAATAATATCATCAACAACATACATTTTTACTTTCTGCTATTTGAAGATCTTGTTCCGGGAAAAAGCTACATCATCAATAAGATTCCTCTTTCCTTATTTCCTTATTCTTTTAATATTTTTTTTATTTTATTTCTAAGTCTAACTTTATTAGAAAAAGTGAAGTAAAATTAGTTATTAGAAACCCGAATTATTCTATTTTATTTGCTTTGACCGTAAATATTTTTTGTATAACACTACTCTCACGGTATAACGTGTCATGGAGTCTCTTAATGTTCACTGGGAAAATAAAATTCTCAAGCTCTCAACAACCTTAATTTATTTTCTTAATAGGAGGAAAAGCACTATTGTGAAACTAACGTTAGTATTAGGGTAAGTAAGGCAGTTCAAGGAAAAGGTAGTTTAAGGTCAACTATGCTTATTCTGTCCAACAATATTATCAACTAGAATTAGAGTAAACTTGTTTCAGTGATTACTATATATTGCACAATTAAATCATACTGTATGTCAACTCAATATGCACATATAACCAAAAGCCGAGTAGATCAAATTTATATCTAAAAAAACATCGTCATCAAACAATCTCTTAGATTGGTTTATATTAAAAAAAGTAAGTATTCTTTTTCTTTCCTTAGATTTTTTTTTCCAGAATTTCCTTAGATTTATTTCATCTAATCAAGGTACACAACTGTCTAATGAATTTAACTTTTGTACATCGACTTTACGGTTTACGCTAGGGTGTTCATGGATCGGGTTGGTTTGATTTTTATCAAAACCAAATCAAACCAATTATATCGGTTTGGATTGGTTCAGTTTTGTCGGGTTTTTCGGGTTTTCGAGTTTTTTTATTACATAAATATTATTTCGATCTTACTTTGTTAAAATTACAGATAAAATTTTGATAAGTAAATATATGTTTAGTAACTATGGAAACAATTAACAAAAATATGATCTATTAAAATATTCTAATGGGAGAACTTTTTTAGTAACACATAATAGTTATTTTCTTAGTCGTCTAACTATATTTTTTTCGTTAATTTATGCTTTCAGAGTTAATACATGAGAGGATCCCAAATATTTTTACATTTTCTAAAGAAAAATCACTATAAACTCTTAAAAATATAAATAAAATTTATATATTTATATGTCGGTTTGGTTCGGATTTTTTTACTCAATACCAAACCTAGTCGGATTTTTTAATCGGTTTGGTTTGGTTTTTCGGTTTGGTGCGATTTTCCAGTTCGGTTTGAACACCCCTAGTTTACACTATCAAATTATTTAATTTCACTAATATATAGAAGAGCGAGTGGAAGCAGCTGGGGGTCGTCATGCCTACTTGCTGATCAACGGACACTTTTTGTCATTTCAAGAGGATTATGCTTTAGGGATATTGTACTAGATTGTTTTATGTATGTACTTTGTCTGTATTTGATTAAAGAACCAGATAATTACTTTACTACATGTGGGTCCCACAATTGTTTGCGCCTACTCTATCTGCAGCCTTTTGGATTTTTGACAGCCACATGACTGTTTTACTGACAGTTTATTTTCTCTCTCTTAGTCTTAGCTATTGTGGTTTCATTGTGTCCAATGCATATCAAAGTTAGTACTGGGATTGTGAGGAACAATTATGTTAACTCTGTTATAAATTCTTTGATGTACAACTTTGTTTGATATTACTACAATAAATTGTAATACATTGCGATAGCTTTTCTTTCAGTTCACGATTTGCTCACCTACAAATAGTAGCCCAATAAATTATATTTCATCTTTTAAGATTAACAAAGAAAATTCGATGTCAAGTCTTATTATTTGTATGAATTTCTATACAACTTTATTTGGCTGAAACTATGATAGTATATGAAGGAAAATATGTTTAGTATTCTAGAAGATAAATTAATTATTTTCAGCGCAGAACTTTAATTTTAACTGAATTTCTATATCAAAACTAACATTCAATAATATATGACTAAAGTATCATTTTGGACGAAGATGATGAGAATCAACTCTTAACGTAGAAAACTCATTAATTTAGTTAGTTGATCATATAAGGTTTAAATTTCAGCAAATAAAATCCTAAGATTATTACTCCCTTCACTTCAAAAAGAATGAACCTATTCTTTGACCATATTTTTTATAAATAGTGTTAAATATTTTGAGTCGTTAACTATTGTGACTTAAATTACTTTTTTTACTTTATATTTAAATATGTAAGTTTTATTTCAAACAACTTAAAGAATTTATGTCAAATTCACATTGAAAATTAGTCAATTTGACTATTGTATTCCGAAAAGCTTCAAATAAATTGAAACGGATGAGTATGAGTTTTCTTATTCCAAAAGAAGAAAGTCTTACTTGGTATCGTTTTTTCTAATTTTGTTAAACTTGAAGTATAAATATTGATGTATGGATAAAGCAAATAGATTTATTTAAGTTCAGCAATAGAAAGCTTTTTCTGAAGACGTCAATTCGAAGGTATCCAGCGAAAATGTAGCGGTAAACACTAAACACTATTGTCGAGCTTATAAAGCAAATGTGTTGTGAGCCTTTTGTTGTCACTTGAGGGTGCTAATCTTAGCACTAATACTGTGTAGTACTTGGATTTCCAAAAGTGAAGTAGTTATATTTAGTAGATAAATTGACATTTTATTAGTAGTAATTATTTAAAACCATAGACAAGTTTAATGTTATGCATCATATATCTTAATTTTAATATGAATAAATAAATAATTGATAAGTGACATAATAATTTTCTTATTATTATTTTTATATTACTATAATTAATTCACATAGAATTTGTTAGCAAACCAAAATATCTTAATTACTTTAACTTGAGAATCTACTCGGCGAAAAATGTCACAATTCATTACAATCAGATATTAATTAGAAAATATTTCACGTTAAATTTGACTTTGTAATATGAGATTAATGAAACAAAATAGAAAATGTGTTCGTTACAATTCTAACCATCAGTGAACTTATCGCACAAAGATAGATTTCACATGAAACCACAGTTATTACAGTTATGCAAAAGCCAGTCTTATTTCAACATTTGAAATAACATAACAAAATCATATTTTTTCTTCTTTTACTATTCTAGGCTAAAAACTTATTTGGTTTTAATTTATTTGAGATGTAATTATAAATGAGAAACTCTAAAAACTTTAATACCTTAATTTGTTTTCCTAATATATATATTATCTGCATTTTACGAGTACAATAAAAAATAAAACACAAATTATTGGGCATGTGCTACATTATCTGCATTTTACGAGTACAATAAAAAATAAAACATAAATTATTGGGCCCGTGCTAGTACGGATCAATTGTATCTAGTTTAAAAGATAATTATACAAGGTAACCGGTTACAAAATAAGATATTGGTACCCTAAAAAATAAACAATTTATACTTGACGCAACACACACACACACACACACACACACATATATATATATATATATATATATATATATATATTGTAAAAATCTTTACACATCAATGTATAAAAGTTAAATCCTTGTATAATTATGTGTATTCTTCCATTTAATGGTCTTCCAAATTTTGTGATAAAACACTTCCTAGCAAAGTTGCTTTTAGTATCAACGATTCGTTTAATTCAATGACTGAGCCTTGCACCTTACAGCAAGGGGTTTGAACTGAAACAAAAAAAAATACATTGTACATGTTGTAAATATTTTATTATATACATATATAAAATATTTTAACACCTCTTAATAAAAACCCGAATTTACACTTCTAATTAGATACAAGAAATTGGAAATAAATGAATACCATCAGTATGCAATGAGCACCGTCTTGACGCGGTGGTAATGTGTAGGGGACAGATCAAAAAAGAGCTTTCCACGAAAGTTACATCTCATTCTACTCTCCATAGGCTATCCTTTTTCACAGGTTTTCTTGTCATGCCACCTGCCATCAAAATTGGCTGTCTGCCCCTCTTACTAGAATGTTCCGTACTAATAAGAAATTGTAATCCCATGCATTAGCAATGACCAAAACAATAGAGGCCGCGTACGCAGAAAAACAAAGCATACACGCATTTAATTTTGTTCAATAAAAGTTCTCGTGTGAAATGAAATAGTTTCTTCAATGCATAAAATATTAGTAGTACTACTTATTTACGTATGAGATATCATCATCAGTGTAAAGTCTACATTCCAACTACTCACTAAACATTCTCCAAATAAAGTTAAAAAGGCCTCCGCCTTCAACTTCCAACCTCACCAACTCGGTCCTTGCCTCACAATCTTCCAAGTAAAATTAGCCGAAAGAAATGTACAAACAAAGAAAAAGTAAACTAATCTCTCTCCTCTTAAGTCAAAGGTGATCTTTAAGTATCCAATTCTGTTCAAAAAGCTCTTCACCGTCCTCTCTTATACTTTCTCATTATAAATACAACAGCAGTTGCAAAATCAAACTACTCCATCGTCATCACTTCTTACACACAAATTAATTAACGAAACTTTTCAAGATTCAGTATCATGGCTGCTAGAAAAACTTCATATTTCACGTTGGCTTTGTTTCTTTTTCTCTTGATGATCATTGCACAACTAAGTGGTGGTGTCCATTGTCGAGCGCTACGAGAGTTAAAGAAAAGCACCATTTCTGAAGATTCCAGTACTGTCCCAGTTTTTGGTATTTCTTCTAAAAAAAACACTCAACGTTCAGTAAAAGACATGGCTTTTATAATGGTTTCTGGACCAAGCCGGAAAGGTCCTGGTCATTGATTAGTCAGAGGATTATAATCTTATACTCAATATCAAACTTTAGGCACTTTCTTGTTTCTTTTTTTCTTTCTTATTAACATGTTTTTGCACGAAGGTGTTAAAGAATTTACGTACAATAATTGTTGCCATTCTTTCATTTTCTCAGAAAATTAGGAAGGACATAAATACTTATTAGAGTAACATTGGGTTGTAGATGTATATTGTAATTGCAAAAGATACGAAATGAAACATACTTTACTTGGTGTTAAGATGTCGTTTTTATTTGTTCAGAAATTTGTTTTTTTTTTCAGCATGGAAGCTACGCTTGCTTATTAAATAAAGCCAGAAGGCAATAACGAATTACATTATTATCCTTGTGTTATAGCATTAATGTTTTTTAATTTATGTACTTTCAAAATTCTTAATCCTTCGTCCTTTTAAATTGGATTTGATTCGCCCTTTCAACTCAGATTTATTCTATCTCAATAGATTAGTGATGCTCTCAATTCGACTTTTAAATTAAATTTGTATGGGGTCTAAACATGACCAGCCACTGCCTACAGCTACCACGATGGGCAACCACATACCGACGAGTTGGCATAAGGGAATGGCCCAGGGGTGGAAAGGGGTACGTCCTCGCATCATTGTCAGAGCCGCCTTAGTAGATGGTCCTAAATTTGTCGTCCTCGTAATTATGAGAAACTCCCCCC
>MU751871.1:48643-59817 GCA_026770625.1 Nicotiana glauca | reverse complement strand
ATTCGTGTTATGATTGTAGGTGGATCCATAGCAGGTACTCCAGTCCACCGACCGTAGCTCCTCATCACTTCCCGTCAGCTGATTCGGCGAGCCCCTTTCCATTCGGGGCCTTATGTGGCTCACGCCACTTTCTGTTTTGGGATCTTATTTGATGTGTATAACGTATAGCCGAAGCCTTGTTGCCATCATTTCCATATTATTCTTCAATTGTATTTAGAGGCTCCGTAGACAGGTCGTGGGTAGTGTCGGGCATGGTAATTTAAAAGATAAATATTGATGTGTGGCAATGTTGTATAAAAATTGGAATACCTTTATTATGGTGAATGAAGTTTCTAATGGAAATTGTTATTGTTATGTTTATAAAAATTTGGTTAATGGAGTTCATATTATATAAATGGTTTGGTTATTAGGTAATGAGAATGAGGGGTAACACGTGGGATAGGAAAGGCACCCAGGTCCGCTTGACTGGGGATACCCGGTCGAGTGCCGGTCATGTCCCTCGAATTTGGGGCGTGACAATCGCGTACCGCGAATAATACTACCGGATCACCCAAGATTGCACGCACACCAAATAGCTGAAAGGAGCAAGTGCGGAGAAATAGCAATTAGCCATGTCGGGAACTAAACCTGACCCACCAGCAGAGGTCATCAGAGACCTGGACATCATAGAAGCCTACAAGGCAACTATAGAAAACCTCGACCCAGTCCAGCTGGACGATGCTGACAACACAAGAAAGGCTTACATAGAGCATAACCTCTCAGAACCGGGTACGTATCATGAATTTCTCACTAACAACGACAACGTTTTTGCCTTTTCCCACTCCGATATGCAGGGTATCGCAAGGGACATCGCCACTCATAGGCTGAATGTTGACCTACTCTATCCGCCAGTACGATAGGAGAGGAGAAAATTCAATGTCGCAATCAACGAAGCGGTCAGCGAAGAAGTGGACAAATTGATCACCAACGGTTCCATCAGAGAATCCAAGTACCCCCAGTGGGTCGCCAATGTGGTCATGGTCAATAAGAAGAATGGGAAGCGACGAATGTACGTGGACTTCACCGATCTGAACAAGGCATGCCCAAAAGACTCCTTCCCGTTACCCCATATCGACCAACTAATCGATGCGACAGCGGGACACGAATTGCTAAGCTTTTAGATGCCTATTGCGGTTACAACCAGATTCTAATGGCCGAAGAGGACCAGGAAAAGACAACTTTCATCACTCACCAAGGGACTTACTGCTATAAAGTGATATCGTTCGGACTGAAGAATGCAGGGGCCACTTATCAGAGATTGGTCACCAAGATGTTCAAGGAACAGCTCGGTAAAATAATGGACGTGTACATCGATGACATGCTGGTAAAATCAGAAAAGAAGGAGGATCACATTAATCATTTGAAAGAAGCTTTCGAGATATTGAGACAGTACGGGATTAAGTTGAATCCGGAAAAATGCACCTTCGGCGTGGGCTCGGGGAAATTCCTAGTCTTCCTCATATCACAACGAAGGATCGAAGTCAACCTCGATCAAATTAAGGCCATCGATGCAATACCTGAGGTACTGACTAGCCAGCAACAGGTACAAATGCTAACAGGGCGAATAGCCTCCTTGTCGAGATTCATTTCACGGTCCTCAGACAGATGTCACAAGTTCTTCAACGTACTAAGAAAGGATTACGGGCTACAACGGAACGAGGAATGCATTGATGCCCTGAGGAAGCTAAAAGCATTCCTATCTTCTCCACCGCTACTCGTCAAAGAAAACCCAGGCAAATGTTTGCGCGTGTATTTGGCAGTATCCGAGGTCGCTGTCAGTGCGGTCTTGGTTTGCGAAAACAAAGGTACACAATCCCCTATTTACTATATCAGCAAAACCTTAATAGACGCTGAGACAAGGTATCCTTACCTTGAAAAATTAGCTCTGGCACTAGTCATAGCTTTACGCAAGCTTAGACCCTATTTCCAATGCCACCCCATAAAGGTAATAACAACTTTCCCCCTAAGAGGTGTCCTGCATAAGCCCGAGCTCTCAGGCAGACTCGCTAAATGGGAAATAGAACTCAGCGAGCACGACATAACTTACCAACTGCAAACTGCCATCAAGTCGCAGGTGCTCGCTAATTTTGTCGCCGACTTCAGCGCAGAGATATTGCCGGAGGCGAAACAATAAGCGCTCTGTGCTTCTGCATGTACCAACTTCTGGACCCTCTACACTGACGGCGCTTCCAATGCCTCGGGATCGGGACTGGGACTTTTCCTCGAAGTCCCTACGGGCAAAGTAATTCACCAGTCCATACGATGCCCCAAGATGACTAACAACGGCTTATCCTCCACTGCGACTCCCAACTCGTTATAAATCAGGTCACCGGGACTTTCCAATTCAAAGAGCAAAGACTGCATAAATATCAGTCGGAAATCCATAAGTTACTGTCGGAGTTCGATGAATGCCGCCTCGATCAGATCCCTAGAGCGCAAAACATAGAGGCACATGGCCTTGCCAAATTAGCTGCGATCACCAAGAATATGAACAAGGAGAACGTGGTCACCCTCCTTCATTCAGCCATAGACCATGTTGAGGTACTCTCCCAGAATCTAACTTGGGACTGGCGTAATCGCTTTGTGTCTTACTTACAAGACGGAACACTCCCGCAAGAAAAAAAGGAAGCCAAGAAACTCCAAACACAAGCGGCTCGATACAACCTAGTAAATCATGATCTCTACAAGAACCAAATTGGACGGACCATATAAAATCATAGCAGCAGCAAACAAAGGAGCATTCCAACTGGAAACAATGGAGGTAAAACTACTCCAAAATAACTAGAATGTCGCCTATATCAAGTACTTCCACTTCTGAAAGGCGTCACCTAAGTTGCACTATTTTTCCCTCACCTGAGTTTTATCCCAATCGGGTTTTCTCGGGGAAGTTTATAACGAGGCGGTGAGGGGGTTACCCTGTGGGTCGGCGCGTTGTTCATCACTGTGGCCCATCGGCACGATCTCCAGGCCGAAGTGATAAAGGGACTACTCAAGTCAATCTCCATTTTATGAGTAGATATTTCCATTGTATAAACAAGAATTCTCCCGTATATGAACGAAAACCTCCATTATATGAAACCCCATAATCACAATGGCCAAGGCCAACGACAATTAGTTCGACCTCGATCGAACCACGACGGATACTACTTCGACCACGGTCAAAGCAACATCCCAAGGGCAAAGGCCATCAACAATTAGTTCGACCTCGATCGAACCACGATGGATGCTACTTCGACCACGTTCGAAGCAACATCCCAAGGGCCAAGGCCATCGACAATTAGTTTGGCCTCGATCGAACTACGACAGATACTACTTCGACCACGGTCGAAGCAACATCCCAAGTGCCAAGGCCATCGACAATTATTTCGACCTCAATTGAACCACGACGGATACTACTTCGACCACGGTCGAAGCAACATCCCAAGGGCCAAGGCCATCAAAAATTAGTTCGACCTTGATCGAACCACGACGCATGCTACTTCGACCACGGTAGAAGCAACATCCCAAGGGACAAGGACATCGATAATTAGTTCGACCTCGATCGAACCACGATGGATACTACTTCGACCATGGTCGAAGCAACATCGCAAAGGCCAAGGCCATCGCCAATTAGTTCGACCTTGATTGAACCATGACAGATACTACTTCGACCACGGTCGAAGCAACATCCCAAGGGCCAAGGCCATAGATAATTAGTTCGACTTCGATCGAACCACGACGGATACCATTTCGACCACAGTCGAAGCAACATCCCAAAAGCCAAGGACATCGACATTAATTCGACCTCGCTCGAACCACGACGAAATGTATTTTTAATGATACTCAAAACATCCTACGGAGACTAAGTGTCATGCAATAAACTAAAAAGGGTAAACGGCAAACAAAAAAAGAGACAAAAGTGAAGTTTATATTACAACAAAATGTTATTTACATTCGTCCATACGGATGGGCCCCAGTACAACCCGCACCCAAAAATTCTCAAACAAAACGAACGAACTAAAACTACTCGCCGGCCCAAGCAGGGTAAGCGTCTTCATACCATGAGCCCGAATCAAGATGGTTCCCATTATCAAAGGAGGCACGCACCCTCCCCATCAGGTGTGTTAGGCTCATACCCACACGACTGCGAGCCATACGTGCTTCAGCATGCATCGTCTGAACCTCCACCTCTATTGCCCGACCCTTGGCACGAAAAGCTCTATATACATTGAGCCGAGCCTCTGCATAGACCCACATCTCATATAAACAACGAGTCGAGCCCTGACCGGCCAGAGGACGAGATGTGGAAGGCCTAGGATGGCGATCTATTTCTCCTGCCCTCGGTGGAGCCACTTGCCTTTGCAGCAAGGACAATTCCGCCCCTAGCTCCCCAATACACCTTTCGAGCTCCGTAACCTGACTATCGGAGGCCTCTCTTTCCCGGGTAAGTTCCGATCTAGATATGCGTAGGGCATCCTCCAATGAAACCATCTCAGAAATGGCGGCGACTAACTTATCAGCAGTACCATTTAACTCACCCTTGAGATCGCCGATCTCCACTGTCTTGGCATTCAGCTCGGCGTTCAAGCTGGCCACCTTCAGCTGTAGGTCAGCATTCTCCGCCATCACCCTTTGACTTAGTTCGAGCTCATCCTCCCTAGCCTTAAGAAGGGCCTCTAACTCACTATTACTAGCGATAGCCCTCACGAGCTCCTCATCCCTCTCCTCCAGCTCTGCTACCCTATGCTCCAATTGGGCCTCCCGCTGCTTAAGCCCCTCACGGAACACTTGGAACTCAGGATCCTGATAGTAGATGTTGGCCATCGCTTAGTGCTTAGCACGGTACTGTTGGTATTTCGTCGACATCTTCTTGTAGAGGTCTGTCCTCTTTCGCTCACGATGATCTCTCTCCGCCTCCAGGACAAGGGTCTAACAAAAAAGAGCAAAAGTTAAACACACCATTCCCATACCAATCCTACGACACAAGGAAAAGCCAAATGAACCTACCTATAAGGCCATGTCGACAACCTTCCGATATAGTTCTGCATCATTCATCGTCCTAAGCATCTCGTTCTCGTGAGCATCACATAAAGGAGAGAGGGCCGAAGCAACCTGCTCACTATTTAGCAACAAGTTGTAATCCCCCGAAATTATCACATGATGGCCATACCCATCCGTCCTCGCCTCCACATGAGTATGGAAACTCAAGAACTCATTGATGTCCTCCGGGGCGATATCGGAACCCGACCCGTCAGCCTCCACACGAGGCCCTATGACATTGGATGACGCACCCCCTTCAGCGGAACATACCGAACTAGCTCCAGGGCTAGCCCTCTCCTCGTGGGCTGATCTCCCCAATAATGGCTCGTTACCATCAGAGGATTCATCGACGGGATGAGGGGTCGGCGCCAACGAGGCTGCATCTCTCACAGCCGCAGGGACGGATGGGGTCCCCCATTGGAGAAGCAGCAGACGACCTTCCCGGACAGACGCACATAAAACATCTTGAGTATCCGCGGCCGCAACAGGTAGTCTAAAAGCTGGGACTAGCGCCCTTCTCCTAGAAATTCCCCGAACTGTCATCATCAAGAATTATACGGATTAGGCAAGATTACACGACTGTCGATGCAGTAAATCAGAAGTTTATGTGAGGAAACCTTAGGGTCGTAGCATTGTACAAAGGTATTCTAGGTTCGAGCCTCCTCCGCATGAGGCAGCAGACCAGTAACCCAGTTCCTGAGACCGGCAACGGGCTGGGCGGACGAGCCATAGCTGCAAAATGAGCAATCAGAAGTAGTGTTTGCGGAAGATGGAATCTAATGAATTACAATACTTATGAGTTTTATTCCACCTCTCTCGAAAGCCGGCGAGGTTAGAGACCATGTGCTCGATCTTGATGAAGAAATATTTGTGCCAGCACTTACAGCTCGCTCGGTCGTCTGTCCTAACCACCAACCCTTTTATGCCACGAAGTCTCATATGCACCATGGTTCCCCTAAGGAAACCAGGTGAAAATAGGTGCAAAAGATGATGCACGGAGACATCGCACTCGGCTAACTCTGTATATTTAGTCAATAGAAGAAGCACCTTGAGCGTATATGGTGTGATCTCAGCCAGGAAAATACGATCGAATCTGCAGAATTCCTCCGCCAGAGGAAAGAGAGGAAAGGTGTAACCTATCATGAAAGGATATTCATAGAAGGCACAATACTCGGGCCTATGAACGCCAACATAATCCCCCTCCGCTAGAGCCATCTCCACATGGGCTGGGATACCATAGTTTATACGGAGAGCATTGAGGTGAGTCTGGTCCATCTTCGAAGGTACTGGGATCAGAGTAGGGGGTGGGTCCTTGTTGAAATCATTCCGAGAATGGGGATGCCTCGGAAGTAACTCCTTCACTGTGAGAGGAC
This sequence comes from Nicotiana glauca, assembly GCA_026770625.1. Classification (NCBI taxonomy): domain Eukaryota; kingdom Viridiplantae; phylum Streptophyta; class Magnoliopsida; order Solanales; family Solanaceae; genus Nicotiana; species Nicotiana glauca. The sequence continues at coordinate 53,386 of MU751871.1, read as the reverse complement.
TGTCATCATCCTCCATCTCTACCTCTCTGCTATCGGAGAAGGGTACTGCACTCATCGGAGCAATCTCAGGAACCTCCTCATTAGTGCGACGAGATCTTGATATGATTTGTTTTAAATAAAGCAAGTCACCCAAATGGAGGAAAAGAGAGAAAGATTTGTGATCAGGAGTGAAAATGAAGAAATATGAGAACGGAAGAAGAAGACTAGAGGATTCTTAAGAATGGCTAAAGTTTTTGATGAAATTGAAACCTTCACCTATTTATAAGGTTGGGTGGCACCCGAACTGAGGCGGCAGGTTTCAAATCAGCACAGGAAACCAAGCGTTAAACTATCAGCCTTCCCGCCTTGAAAACCTGCACAATGATGATGTATGCGAGAGCTGACGTCACCCTAGGTGGCGTGTACATCTAAACATCCCCCCAAACAAAGGTATCACCTCTTACCGGCCACGTCATCATATTTTGACAAATTTAGATCCTTCCCAAAGGAGACGCCAGGTTCGTTCACCAAGGACGCATCCCGTTGTGACCTCGACGAGCGAAGAGACTAACTGTATAGGTCTAAACATGACCAGCCACAGCCTATAGCTACCATGACGGGCAACCACAGACCGACGAGTTGGCATAAGGAAATGGCCCAGGGGTGGAAAGGCGTACGTCCTCGCATCATTGTCAGAGTCGCCTCAGTAGATAGTCCTAAATTTGTCGTCCTCATAATTATGAGAAACTCCCCCCATTATATAAAGGGGACTTTAAGCCTTGTAAAGGGGGATCTGGAAGATAGAAAAAATTACTTTCTCTCTCTACTTTATGAACTCTGTCCTCTAATCTCTCTATACTTCTGCCATTCCATTGCTATAGCAATCCGAAAAATAATTATCTTCGACTACGATTTACCCCTCTTTATTTTTGATTGATTTGCTTGAAAAGAGTTAAAAATCTTTTGAGTCAAACAAAATTGTATTTTAATTTATAGATTTGATTCGCCGTTTCAACTAAATGTGAACTTTTAGTCTCAAAAAGCAAAGGAAAATTTATGAAAAAAAGAGTAGGATCACGTACGCTAGTGCAGTAGGAGCTATCATGTATACCATGACATGTACACGTTCTAATATGGCTTATACATTTGGAGTGGCTAGCCGATATCAGGCAAGTCTTGGTGAGGTACATTGGAAGGTGGTGAAGACCATTCTTAAGTACTTAAGAAGGACTAAAGACCAATTTCTCTCTTATGGAGATTTTGAGTTGAAACTTGAAAGTTATACTGATGCAAGTTTCTCTTCAGATAAAGATGATAACAAATCTATTTCTAGTTATGTGTTCACCTTAAATGGCGGTGCATTGAGTTGGAAAATTTCCAAACAAACTACAGTAGTTGATTCAGTGATTAAAGCAGAATATATAGCAACTATTGAAGCTGCTAAGGAAGCTGTATGGATGAAAAAGTTCTTCAATAGAAGGCGCAGTTCCATTGTTGCATGACAATACTGGATCTATTGCTCAAGAAAAAGAACCAAGATCATACCAAAAATCCAAACACGTCTGCAAAGGTATCACTTGATAAGAGAAATTATTGAACGTGGACACGTCGAGATTCAAAAGGTTGATGGAAAGGAAAATGCAGCAGACCCATTCACTAAAGCTCTTGGCGCAGAGGAGTTTGACAAGCACAAGTGGAAACTGAGAATGAAGTACAAGAGCGATTGACTGTAGTGAAAGTAGGAGATTGTTAGGGATATAGTAGATATGCCCTAGATCCATTCTCATATTTGATGATTTGAACATATTTTTGTGAACGTTATTTGATATAAAAATATATGACATTTGATATTCTTTTATCATAGTTATTATTAATTGCCTGATTAATTGAAGAAGGTCCTTGATTAAATCTTAATACTTCTCATTGTGATAGAGATCATGATAATGAGAGTAAAATCTCTTACAATTTAATCTAAATTTTATTCTTGATCATAGGATTATTAATTTGGACAGTCGTAATCCGATTAGATCAATAATTATGTGATCGTCTTTATGGGATAAAGATTAGTTGATCTCATTAACTAAATTACATAGATAGATGACGCATATAGAGATATGATCATTGAACCGACTCATTGCATAATTCCTACAGGTTAGAATTTTCATAAGTTGTCAATAAGATATTTTCTTGAGAATGTGATGTAAGAGTTTTCTTTAAAATGAGATCATCATAGTAATTGACAAGTTATTTATTATGCTTTGATACTAGACACCTATGGCCCTAGGGCGATAGTTGAAAGGTATTGGATATGGGTAAATGCTTGTAGAATTAGTAATTGATCAAGATGAAATATGTCAACTCTTGGTTATGAGTTTAAGATCTATGTTGTCATGAATTATAAACGACCAGACTAAGACTTTGTCTAGGGGGGATTGAATGAAAGAAGAAAGGAGTTTCTTAGGTCATTCAATGGTCGATTATATTTGACATGAACACATAGCTGGTCGCCTATTAGGATTTGATGGTTGAACGATATCCTAGGGTGACTTAGCTATAAGAATGAAGAAAATATTACTTAATTCGTCTATTGGTTCTTAAGAGTAAATTGTATACTTCATTCTATCTGATCGTTAAGGAGTGTTGCTAGACGTCACCCTTGATTAGTATATTGATATGATTAATTTACTAGCGATTTAATATTGAACATATGGGGTCGCACAATAACGAGTGTTTTGATCTTTGCTAAAGGATTAATTAACTTATTATTTGACAATTGAATTAAAGAATTTAATTAGTCAAATAAATAAAGTTATTAGTCCAAGTAAAATATTATTTTACTCTTTGATATTATAGGGAATATAATTAATATTGTGAACAAATTAAATTTTTCTGTTTGGAATAGAAAATTAAGTTACATCTCTTGATTAAAATATTTATATATAAGTGATATATATAGGATCAATATTTATATGTATGAGAGATACAAATACAAATATTGATGAAGCTTGGTTAGGTGGAATCCAATTTGAAATTTGATTGTAAAAGTCCATTGAGGACTTCACCACACTTCTTCTGGTCGGGCACAAATAATATGACCCTTTGTTAATCGTGTACGAACATTTGGCAATGCTCTCTGAGGTCTTGTTATTCGAATCAGGTCCGGAGGCATGGTCTCTATGGCTCCAGGGGTAAGTGTTTTGTCCGGGCTTAGACACGGGCGATTCTCGACTTTGATTTCGATTACGTGCAGTTATACCCTCACTTCGTTTGCCCCACCTGGAAATTATAGTGCTGGTTACCCCCGGTTTTACCCGTATATGAATAGTCATCTTATTTCTCATAGAGCAGGTTTGCCAAAACGATGAGAAATGATAGATGTTTTCCGATTATTTCTTCCATATGTTATAACATAAATGATGAAGAAACTGAAACGTCCCGTCATTCGCATTGTTCTAACTTTAGACACGTGTCAACCATCGGCTGGTTGCCTCTGAATGCGAAGCGACGCAAACTTTCTTTATAAAGGCTTCTATCCCTTCTTCTTTTCCTACTTTCTAACAAGCTTCAACCCTAGAACTTTTAGGTTATCATCAACTTTCTTCAGACTTTCATATCTTCATCCTTGTTCTTCAAAATTTTCATAATGATTTCCAAGTTTTTACTCAAATTTTTCTCAATTCATTAAACTAAACTCTTCATCCTCCAAACGTATTCCTCTTTCTTCAAACTTTCAAATCTTTTCAGATAGAAATAGCTAAAACATCTAAATCAGTTCCTCAACAAATTGCCTCTTTATCTTCCCAACGGGCCATCAGTACTGAGGCGGTCGTTCCTGAAATAGTTGCCCTCAAAACGGATGTCCGGTGGTTTCCGACGAATAGGCCCTCAAGCCTCCCTTGAAAATGTTTATCCTTGGCGGTTGCTTAATTGCAGAAGACTTTAAGGTCGAGAAACCCTCGTGCAAACAGGACCGGGGTGAAGGAGCATCAAGGTACATATGATCCGTGATCGAAGATGTCCTTCCCGTGGGCCGAAAGGACTATAATTAGGAAGGTAAAGACATAGTAGTCCCCGGCCCGAGGAAGCCATTACTACACATGTGGAGGGGTACTTAAGTGTTTACACTTACCCCTTCGCACTGAGCCTAGTGGACCCAGTTGTATTAGAATCTTGCAAAAGGTATGAAGTGAGCCACGGGAAAATCCACCCGTCCCTATGGAGGATCGTGATCCTCCTTCTTTACTTCGTGAACAAGATCGAGTCTCATCGATTTACCATCGATCATCTACTACATTTATATAATCCCCGAATTTTCTGAGGGGGACTAATAGAGCTTACTCGTTGGGTCAGTAAAGCCCCTTTTTCGAGCATTGATGAAGACTGAGATCAGGGCTAGCAGGAATGCTTTGTTCGGGTAAAGACTAAAGACTTAATCCTTCCCAAGTTCATGTCATTCCCTGAGAAGTGGAATGCAACTCGTAAGTGCAGTCTCTCATTAAGCGTCAATTTTTTCTTCATTTTCTTTCTTCTCATCCACACTTGTGGTTGTGCAGTTGTTTCTCGGGTTCCAAATATGGTTCCTCGGCTAAAGGAGTGGGTCATGGGCATATGCACACAGATGAAGTATTCCGAGCATGCATGGTGCAAGCTTACGAAGGGCGATGGGAGGCCCGTTCTCGTGGTAAGGTCTTTCTCATAATAGTTAATACCGTGCTTTTTTACTTACATCATACTGCCTTTTCTAACCCCCCCCCCCCCCCCCCC
>MU751871.1:20322-47407 GCA_026770625.1 Nicotiana glauca | reverse complement strand
CCCCCGTAGGTTTGCCTAAGATTACCAAACTTAGGGCTTTGGAAGGGGACAAGGATGTATCCTTGTCTGTTGACCCCTCCACTACGGGACAGCTCGAGGTTACCGTGGAGGAAAAGAAGAAGAAGAAAAGGAAGGCTTCGGTCTCCCTGAGCTCTAAGATGAAGCCAAAGAAAAGAGTAGCCTGTAAGCCAAAGAAGAGCTCCGGTTCCCGAGCACCGAACTCGGATTCGCTTTTTCGGCTCAAGGATGAGTTCGAAGAAGATGATATTTTTATGGCCCGTGATCGACCCTTTCCAGTGAGAAGGCAGCAGCTAAGGGGGAGATTCGTGAGGCCGGCCTCCCTCAGACTCAGGAGATCGATGTGGAGGGACCCCTCGGAATACCAGCTCTACTCCGATGGAAGTGCCAATTGTAATAGAAATTTTGGGGATGTCCTCCTACACCGAGTCCATGCTTGAGGAGGCCCAAACAGGAAAAGAGAGGTTCAATGAAGGACGATCCCCTTCAATCCTTTTTTGATGGTGTGGACTCGCCCGTTTGGAAGATTTTTTCAGGTTGGGTGACCTGGAAGTTTTGAAGAAGGACACATCTTCAGAGGCTGGCGGGATGAGTTCAAGCCCAAAATTTATCAATCAATTCCCTACTCTAAGTATGGACTCCGATCACAAGAGATCAGTTATTATTACCATCCCGGAGGATGCCCAGGTTTTTTTCTGCTCCGGTATGAGTAGCCAGCTACCTCTGATGCCTGGTGATCGAGGAAGACCAGGCAAAAATGAACGAGGTGAATGTGTCATTCCTTTTCAATGAGGCTTAGCAGGCACTGAACCAGGTAAGTCATCATTACGCCTTTTTTAATTTTACATAGGTTTTGATGTTTCTCACATTTTTCATTATTTTGCAGGCCTTGGTACTTTATTATGAGAGCTTCTTCCGGTACCGGATCAAAGTCAATCAGCTCAAGCTTGAGGTCAAGGAGCAGGCCTAAAAAAGGAATATGAATAAGCTCCTCAGCGAGCAACAAGATGGGGCCATTAAGGACCTTCTGGCTGAGCTGGATAGAGCTCAGAAGGAAGCTTCGGCCCTGAGGCGGGAGAATTCTGACTGGGTTGAAAAGGTAAAGGTTTTTGAGGTTAGGAACAAGGAATTAGTCATGGAGACTAATGACCAAACCTCGCAGGTCCAGTAGAAGATCGACCAGATCGACCAACTCCGAGCTGAAATGAACGAGGTCCAAGCCATGGCCGATGCTTGAAAGAGCAAAATGGATCGCCTAGATTTTGAGAAGAAAACACTAGACAAAGCTGGCATCGGTAAGGTTCAAAATTGGGTAGCAAAGGAGAAAACCGAAAAGCAGTCCCATCTGAATGATGAACTGCGAGCACAACTGAGCTCGGCCCTAATAGAAAGGACCGTCTGCGGTAAGGAATACGAGGAAATAAAGTCCAAGTTAGACACGACTTTCTTGTCGATCCCAAATAGATGGTGGCTCAGTATAAGGCCGACGTCAAAGCAACTGAGGCCCGTCTGAAGACCAATGCTGAATATATGAGGTAGTTATCCCGAAGGGAGACCCTCAAAGAGATCCATTCTTGAGGCTTTGACCTGTCGGGCAAGATCGAGGAGGCTGAAAAGCTTGAGGCCTAGGCAAAGAAACTTTCTAAGACCGAGGGTGCAGAGGACTCTGAAGATTCCGAGAAATCTGAAGGCTCTAACGATTCCTACACCAAATCGGGCCCTGGCGAAGATCGGGCATGAATGCCTTCAATTTTTTTTTTTGTGTAATGTATATTTTTTGTTTATTTTTAGGTCGTTTTGTCGGGCCTTTGTAATGATATTCCGGAATATATAAATTTTCCTTTTTCGGCAATTTCGAGTCTTCACTTTGTTTTTAGCATATTTTCTGTTTTTGCAAATATTTCTAATGCCTTAGCATAGAATCAAATGTAGTAATAAGTCGTTCTCTTTTTGGAGGTCCGAATGGAGTCTGACTTCATGCAGCTTTGTTTGCTTGAGGCTTTGAATACTTGAAGTAACCGGAAGTATCCTTAAGTGTTTTCCCAAGATGCTAAGTATTTTTAGATGATGCTTTTACCGAGGGTAACCTCATAGCAGGTTTTGGATTTTTATGAAGGACTTATGTTTTGATTACGGACTTCGGACGTCTACGGATCAATTTTTAGAGTGGTTGTAGCCTTTTAGGTTTAGGCACTACCTAATAGTTTTTGTGCCTCCATGATTTAATAGCCTGAGTTGCCCGAAGTTATTTTCGGATGACAGTCCCCGATTGGGGTTAGCCCTTAGGCTCGATAGTCCCTAAATAGGGATAGACCTTAGGCTCACGTAGGGGTATCCCTTGGGCGTGACAGTCCCCAAATAAAGATATCCCTTAGTCTCGATTATTTAAGAGGCAGAAGTACATAATAGCACGGTGGAAACTTTCTTTTAATTATGTGTATAAAGTACATGATCAAAAGTGTGTAAAAGCTTGTATTATAGCTAAGGTGGCATATGTGGGCACGGTTCATTTGACCTTTTTTCCGTTACAATAAATCCTACCCACCGAGCCTAAGCTATTCAAGTACAAAATTTCCTTCTTTCCTTACTAAGAAACTTAACCGGAGGGTGATGGACCCCAGTATTTAAGGTCGATCTTGAGAGGGCTTAGATACTGTTAATGTGACCATTGACTCCGATTTAAACTGGTCTTTGAATCTAAGTTAGCACGATTTACTATTGCTTCTTTAAAAACCTTGCCAAAAAATCCACTTAGGACAAAATTGGTTCAAGGGAAAAAGAGTGTAACGCGTGCTTTCAGACCTAATAGTCATATTCTCCTTCAGTTATTGCCTGCAAGTGTTAGTCCGATACATAATATTATAAGAAGGCAAATAAGATCGCCTTATCAGTAGTACCATTTTAAGTGTGTTACATTCCAGCTTTTTGGTAGATGTGCACCGTTTCCTGCTTCGTGTTTGTACGAGCTTTTGCCGATAATCTCGATGACCCGATATGGTCCTTCCTAATTCGGCCCCAGCTTCCCCTCATTCGGGTTACGGGTGTGCAGTGTTACTCTTCTTAACACCAAGTCCTTGCTTCTTCGGTTATAACACCTTTCTGTTTGCTATTCCTAGGTGGCCAATCAAAATAGGGCAGACTCTCGCCGTTTATCCAATAGTTTCAGGATCGTGCTCATGGCCTCACTATTTGATTCTTTGGTCGCTATCAAAACTTGAGGCTCCATTCTTCCACTTCTATCGGCATTAGTGTTTCGGCTTTGTAGACCAATGAGAATGGAGTGGCCCCGACACTAGATATTGAAGTTGTAACCCACAAGACTTCGGCCAAAATTTACTTCCATTTCCCTTTGGTATTGGCCAATCTCTTTTTTAGGTTTTGAAGTATGGTCTTGTTCGTCGATCCTGCCTGTTCATTCCCACTAGGGTGATAGGGTGTTGACAAGATCCTTTTGATCTTGTGCTCTTGGAAAAACTTGTTTATCTTGTTGCCGATGAATTGCTTTCCATTATCACACACTATCTCGGCCAGTATCCTGAATTGGCATATTATGTGGTCCAAAATGAAGTCAGTGACTTCTTTCTCCCAAACTTCTTGAACGATTGAGATTTGACCCATTTAGAAAAATAATCAATCGTGAACAATATGAATTGGGTCTTATCAGGTTCCCATGGAAGAGGACCGACGATATCTATTCCCCACTTCATGAATGGCCATAGGGACAAGACGGAATGTAGTAGCTCTCCAGGTTGATGGATCATCAGTGCGTGTCTCAGACAGCCATTGCATCTTTGTAAAAAATCCTTTGCATCTTTCTCCATATCGATCCAGAAGAAGCCAGCCTTGATTATCTTCCGAACCAAATATTCCGGCCCCTTATGGTTTCCGCAGGTGCCCTCTTGTGATGACCCAACCAGTTGTCGCATGAGTTACCGCCCCGTTTCCACCATTTTTTGCATCTTTATGCTTCATTAAAAGTGTCTTGTGTGAGCGAGTTGATTTGGATGGATTTTAGACGGAAATGAGGCATTTAGTCTCTTTAAGGAAGGCTTGCTTTGGAAAAGTCAACCGGATGTGGACTTATGTGTTAGAGGGTTCGGATATAAATTCTGATGATTTGGTTTGCTTCGGGGGATGATTTGTGACTTAGGAGTGTGATCGGAAGTGATTTTGGAGGTCCGGTGTAGAATTAGGCTTGAATTGGCAAAGTTAGTATTTTGGCGAATTCCGGTTGATAGGTGAGATTTTGATCCGAGGGTCGGAATGGAATTCCGAGAGTTATTGTATCTTCGTTAGGTGATTTGGGATATGTGTTCAAAGTTTAAGGTCATTCGGATATGGTTTGGTTGGGTTTTTGATCAAATGCGTATTTTGGAAGTTTTAGAAGAACTTAGGCTTGAATTCGATGTAATTTAATGGATTTGGTGTTGTTTGAGGTGTTTTGATGATTGGAACAAATTTGAATGAGGTTTTAGGATATGTTGGTGATTTTGGTTGAGGTCTCGGGGGCCTCGGGTGTGTTTCGGATGCCCAACGGGTCATTTTTGAAACTTGTTGAACTGCTGGTTGCTGGTATCTGGTTTCCTTCTTTGTGAACGCAAGGGGAGTCTCGCGAACACGAAGAAGAACGGGCCTGGGCAGAATGTTAAGTTCTAAAAATGGGACTTCGTTCCCATTTTCCATTTTTAGCGATTTGGAGCTCAGATAAGGCGATTTTTCGGCATATTTTTGGAGAGAACGACGGGGTAAGTGTTGTAAACTCAATTTTGGTTGTATAACTTGAATCTATTACTAGTTTTGGCGTTTAATCCGTTAATTTTAGTAGAAAAGGTTAGAAAACCCTCATGGATAGAATCACGGATTTGAGGGTCGAAATGTGATGGGAATTGGATAACTTTAGTATGGTTGGACTCGTGGGAGAATAAGGAACCCGTTGATGTAAAAATTTCTGAATTTCGAGACGTGGGCCTGGGGCTCGGGTTTTGGTAATTTCAGGATTTGTGCCCGTTATTGTTTGTTTTCGCTTGGGCTTTGTTCCCTTATCATATTGTGATGTATTCGCTCTAATTTTGGATAGATTTGACGCGCATTGAGGCCGATTTGAGGGGCAAAGGCGTCGCGAGCTAGAGATTCCACTGGTTCGAGGTGAGTAATGATTGTAAATGACATACTGAGGGTTTGAAACCCCGGATTTGCACATCATAGTGCTGTATTAAGGTGACCTGCATGCCGGATAGCGAGCGTGGGGTAGAGCACCGTTGGGGATTGTGACTTGGTCCGTCCCGATTGATGAATTTACTGCGTATTTGACTGAAATTACTTGTTATCATCATAATGTGGGCTGATTGCCATATTTGGGCTTCGTGATAGCTATTTGAACCCTTCGGGGATTGTTGTTGATAATTCCACGCTGGTTTACTTATATATTTGAACTCAGTCATGTATTTTCCACTGTTTTAAAACTCAGCCAAGTTATTATGCCTTAAACACTCGAAATGATATTACTAAAAATATTTTTGGGCTAAGCATCATGTTTTATTGTTGCCCGAGTGGCTTATGTGATTTTGTTGACTGAGTAAGGCCGAGGGCCTGTATTGTGAGGATACTTTTGGATCGGGCTGCGCGCCGCAGCAGTATTATACTGATTTTGATATGAGGCCGAGGGCCTAGATTGATGCCACGAGCTGGCTTGATATTGCGCTTGGGCCGTACGGGGCCCCTCCCGGAGTCTGCACACCCCCAGTGAGCGCCGTCGACGTTAAACGGAGCGGACTGCACGCCGCAGTGGTATGTGGATCGGGCTACACGCTGCAACGGTACTAGTACTGTTTGATGTGTTTACCTTATTTCATTTGTGTGCCATTATATGTTGTTTGTGCTTCTTCTTGCAATATTCACCTGATGTTCTGGTATTATCTGACAACCGAGTGTGGTGCCCGAGAGGCGGACTTCTGTGCTTATCTGCACTATTGGTTTTGCATTCATTTGCATAACTGTTGGAAAAGTCATTTTCAAAAGAGGTTTTAAACTGAGCTAAGATATTTCTAAAGGTTTTACAGCTTCACTGCTTTCTCTCAAAGAGCTTTTCACTGCTCATATATAGCATGATGGTTTGCTTTACGTGATTTCTTACTGCTCAGTTGTTATTTACCCTTATTACTCACTGATTTGGAGTACTCACTTTACTCCCTGCACCTCGCATGCAGATGCAGGTATTTGTTCACCCGGTAGCGGGCTCTGGCTGATCAGAGACAGAGCTATAGGAGTAGCGAGGTGACTGCCTGCGTTCGCAGCACCATTTTTCTCTCTTTTGGTTCATTATTTCGGCCTTGTATATTTTAGGTCTCGTAGTTGTATTTATACTCTGATAGATGCTCATAACTTGTGACACCCCGATTTGGGCTGTGTTTGGGTTCTATTCTGCACTTATTAAAGAGATCTTTTGATAGACTGTGGTTATTTAATTTTGTTAAAGCTGCTTATTAATGTTAAATATTCTAAAAAGGATGATTTGGGTTAGTTGGCTTGCCTCGTCTTCACGAGAGGCGCCATCACGACCAGTGCGAGGCTTGGGTCATGACAAGTTGGTATCAGAGCCTAGGTTACTAGGTCTCACGAGTCATGAGCAGGTTTAGTAGAGTCTCGTGGATTGGTACGGAGATGTCTGTATTTATCCTCGAGAGGCTGCAGAACCTTTAGGAAAACTTCACATTCTTGAATTCTTGTCGTGCTTCCTTGATTCAGCTTGAAAAGAAACTCTTGAAATTCCTTCCACGTGTTTGTACGCGCGCATGAGCGCTTAGTATTAGATGTGCCTTGACGGCTTGTGATTCCCCGATCGAGGGGCGAGATGTAATCTCTATAAGTTTGATGTTGGGCCAGTTTAGAGGACTTGAGGTCGGATATTTGCCTATGGCTTGAGCACCGAGGTGCTGATTGTGTGATCAAGTGTTTTGAACTTATATGTTCGGTATTGTCCCTATTAGTGGAAGTGACGGCTGGATAAGCTATGTGATGAGTATATTAGCACTCCGAGATGTATCTGTGTGACTTGGAAATGAAGAGGAAGGTCTACTGGATGATAGAAGAACTATTAGGTGATTGAATTCCATCATGATTCGAGGTATAGCCCCAAGTTATGGGCGTGTGAAGAATCTTTTCATGTTTCCAGTTGAGAGTGAAGTAAATTTTATGTTGCGATATGAGTTCAGACTCAGATAGACTAAGTGACTGCATACAGTTTATGGCAGTGGAAGGTATACAGAAATGTTAACTAAAGGCAAAGCAAGTGAGTTATCTCCTGTAAAGAGTTCTGGGGTCGTGTGACCCTTACGTGAATGTTAGAAGATCTCATATGCAATTGAATTGTAAGTGTTGAAGTTTGAAATATTAGGTCGCTTAAGAGAGTGGGCTTAACTGTTGCGAGATTTGCCGAAGAGTTAAAGTACTAGATGATTTGTGTTTATACAAGCTTACAAAGGATTTGAGTTTAATCTCACTATGGTATTAAGGCAGCAGTAGAGTATATGCGTTATGAGTATTGTGTGTTCTGATCTATAGCTTCGAGCCAAGTTGGGGAGTTTGCTATTAATTAGCTGATTGTACGGTTATGTGCTATGTTGGTTCCGGTTTGAGGCGCGTTGGTGAGTCAGTTACGGCTTACGGAGATTGGGGTCGAGGATGGCTGTGAAGGAATTTATTTTTATTTTCAAAGGTTATATGGTGCTTCGTATGTGTGTGAGAATCACAGGATGTCTTAAGTTGCGGTTAGTAAAGAGCGCTCGGTGCATAGAGTAGGAAGATGTTTGCTTGTATTGTGACGAGGTCATATATTGCGGTGTCATAGTGCTAACGAGGCACGGGTGGTTCTGTTCATTGGATCAGGCTAAATGCGGTTAAACAGAGTAAATGACTCTCGAGAATGGAACTAATCTGTTCGAGATTCTACATGTGACAATTAGGTATCTTGAATTTGTATATGTGATTAGAAACTGAGTCTCCATTGGTAGAGGTCAAGATGTGTAATTTTTCTATATCAATTGCGGGCTTCTTTGTAGCACTATCAGGAAGGTGCAGGTAATGGTTCGGAATTCATAGAATGTTCTATGTTGTTTTGACTTGCGATGTAGAAGTTGGAAGGTACGAAATGGTTCGTGGGATATGAGACATCATGGTCTCATGATTCAAAGCCACTCAGGATGAGTGCGGATGGATGGTGTTATATGTTGAATGCAGTTACTATTATTCCTAGGGCAATCAGGGTAAGTCGAAAGAAGATGGATTGGTTAGCCATATATCTATTGGCATATTGGTGGTAGAGATCAATTCCTTCAGCATGATCAAGTTACGCGTGTGATTTGTGGCAGTACAGGTGAGGCCAGTCGTCCGTCGTAAATTATGTTATTCAAGAGTATTCCATTGTTATGGGCATGTTACGTTTAGGTGGATCCTGAAAGGGTCATGGTGGGTTGGACTACTACATAGAGATTTGCATATTCTACGATTATGAGAATTCACCTGTGTGTTGCTATGGTTCTCCTGAAGTGAGTTAAGTGGAAAGTTTTATATGATGAAGTGTTAATCTAATGATGGTTCAGAAGCTATGATGAAGAGCGTGTTCTATCGTATTTTGGCATGTTAGGTGCAATGAGTGGTATGGAATTTGAAGTGAAGATAGAGGTAACAACTCAGTTTGGACAAGGATGTCACGAGCTCGGATGAGCAAGTAAGAAGTCTCGATATTTAAGGTAAATCGGTATTGTCTTCAGAGTCACCTGAGAACGGTGTCTTGTGAAAAGGCTTTGCACCCTGGTTAATGATTCTTGATCGTTTTTCAGCATTAATGCGGTCGGTGGTTTGGAGGTACGACCCAGTTATTCGTAATGGTAGGTTGTTGGAGGGTGTCCTACAGGAAGATTGTGTAAGTATGGCAGTTAGTCACTTGATTGATTGAAGACTTGAACCAAGTATGAAGGTTGTGATAATATCGTTGAATTGAGAAAATATGCCGGCACTCAGTCTATTGAGTTGTGGACTACGGATGATTTCTCCGACTATGATAGATGTTCTTATGTGTTACGAGCGGAAGATGAGTTGTTAGGTACCTTTGAAAGGTAATTAACCCAGTTCAGTGCGATCTGAATCGACTTGAGGTCGGTGGATGGATTCAAATGTGAATATGGGCTCTATGACAGGCCAAACGGGTTCATTTCATTGATGCGCTCCTTATGGAGGAAGAGTCAAGGTGTTATTTCGTTTTCAGATATTTTATGCAGTGATACACTGCGCCGTTTGAGTTGTGAGACAGTTTGAGAAAATGCCTATATGTTGAGGATCCGCATAGAAATGATGTTTATGAGCAAAATGGCTCTCGAGATTCAGATTGTATATCGCACCTCAATTGAGCTTGAGTTTTGGTAGCTTACAGCGCTATATGTCTCCTCAGGGACGGTATTATTCACTTAGCGTGCTTGTGACCGAAATTCGGTATTTATATTAATGAGCTATCTAGCTGTGGATCGAGTGGCACTCCGCCATGAGTGTGTTATTTGGATCGGGTTGCGCGCCGCAACAATGTGATATTGAGCATAGTTTTCTATATGCTATTTTTGTATGCCTTGCTTCCTATTTTCTTAGGAGAGCACGTATTAGTGCGTGAGTTAGGCAGTTCCTTCCAGAGTTCGTCTTCCTTTTGTATCGCATTTTAATCGATAGTCTATCGGCACTTTGTGGCATCATATGAGACTTTTGATTATGTACGGGGTGGCATATTGCTAAGAGGTTCGTACTGGATGAGGTCACGCATTGGGGAAAAGTTATGCAGATATATGATATTGCGAGTTAGATTCGTGTGTTCTGTCTCTATGATGGGAGACGAGTTCTCCGTCTTGTGTTGTGGTGGTACTAGAGAGCTTGAGGTACGGCTCTTTCGTTTGAGTCATTTTCATGAATTGAGTATGTTCGGACTATTGCTTATTGGTGCACGTGGTTATGCAAGTTGTTTCTTAGGCCGTATTGATGTGCATGTCACCAGGGTGGTGTGTTTGGTCAAAAGAGATCATTGGGATCATTAATGAATACAAACGGATTCGATTTCAGCATATGTTGACGGGTAAATATCGAGGTTCGGTTCAAAATTTGCTATGATAATTGCCATAGGAGAAATGGCCTCATGAATGGTTGATCTGAGGAATGGATATGGTTTATTGCGTGTTTCATTTATCGTTGGCAGTATATGGAAGTGTTGGAATGAGACTTTAGCTGATAAGAGATTTTCTATCGGTGTTTGGTTGTTGTGGGTAGCTGCTGTGAATGGAAATTATTGCTACAGGTGTTTGAGTTATGTGGTATATCATATGCTTGCAACCCATGTTGCAGGTGTGGGTTATTACAGCTGGTTCGGGCTTATTCTGAATAAAGGTGTGAGGTTCTGATCTTGTGTATAATATCGGAAAGTGAAATGTGGTTTTATCATCTATAGGCTGGACTGGATTGCATAATTGTAGTTAAAATGTGTTATCGGACCTATATGAGATAGGGGGACGTAGGATCACCCCCAGGTTTACACTTGGTAAGGTTATTCAGCTATTGGTTGGCTTTTAAAACAACTTTGAGTACGCTCGAGGACGAGCGTTTGTTTAAGTTGGGGAGGATGTGACGACCCGACCCATCGTCATATGAGTTACCGTCCCGTTTCCCCCATTTTCTGCTTCATTATAAGTGTCTTGTGTGATCGAGTTGATTTGGATGGATTTTAGAAAGAAATGAGGTATTTTGTCTCTTTAAGGAAGGCTTGCTTTGGAAAAGTCAATCGGATATTGACTTATGTGTTAGAGGGCTCGGATATGAATTCCGATGATTCGGTTAGCTTCGGGGGATGATTTGGTACTTAGGAGTGTAATTGGAAGTGATTTTGGAGGTCCGGTGTAGAATTAGGCTTGAATTGGTGAAGTTAGTATTTTGGCGAATTCCGGTTGATAGGTGAGATTTTGATCCGAGGGTCGGAATGGAATTCCGAGAGTTTTTGTAGCTTCGTTAGGTGATTTGGGATATGTGTGCAAAGTTTCAGGTCATTCGGTCATGGTTTGCTTGGGTTTTTGATCGAATGCATATTTTGGAAGTTTTAGAAGAACTTAGGCTTGAATTCGATGTAATTGATGGTTTTGGTGTTGTTTGAGGTGTTTTGATGATTAGAACAAGTTTGAATGAGGTTTTAGGATATGTTGGTTATTTTGGTAGATGTCTCGGGGGCCTCGGGTGTGTTTCGGATGCCCAACGGGTCATTTTTGGAACTTGTTGAACTGCTGGTTGCTCGTATCTGGTTTCCTTCTTCGCGAACGCAAGGGGAGTCTCGCGAAAGGAAGAAGAACGGGCCTGGGCAGAATGTTAAGTTCTGAAAATGGGACTTGGTTCCCATTTTCCATTTTTAGCGATTGGGAGCTCGGATAAGGCGATTTTTCAACAGATTTTTGGACAGAACAACGGGGTAAGTGTTGTAAACTCAATTTTGGTTGTATAACTTGAATCTATTACTGGTTTTGGCGTTTAATCCGTGAATTTTAGTAGAAAAGATTAGAAAACCCTCTTGGATAGAATCACGGATTTGAGGGTCGAAATGTGATGGGAATTGGATAACTTTAGTATGGTTGGACTCGTGGGAGAATAAAGAACCCGTTGATGTAAAAATTTCTGAATTTCGAGGCGTGGGCCTGGGGCTCGGGTTTTGGTAATTTCGGGATTTGTGCCAGTTATTGTTTGTTTTCGCCTGGGCTTTGTTCCCTTATCATATTGTGATATATTCGCTCTAATTTTGGATAGATTCGACGCGCGTGGAGGCCGATTTGAGGGGCAAAGGCGTCGCGAGCTAGAGATTCCGCCGGTTCGAGGTGAGTAATGATTGTAAATGACATCCTGAGGGTTTGAAACCCCGGATTTGCACATCATAGTGTTGTATTGAGGTGACTTGCATGCCGGATAGCGAGCGTGGAGTAGAGAACCATTGGGGATTGTGACTTGGTCCGTCCCGATTGATGAATTTACTGCGTATTTGATTGAAATCTTGTTATCATCATAATGTGGGCTGATTGCCATATTTGGGCTTCGTGGCAGCTATTTGTACCCTTCGGGGATTGTGGTTGATAATTCCACGTTGTTTTACTTATATATTTGTACTCGGTCATGTATTTTCCACTGTTTTAAAACTCAGCCAAGTTATTATGCCTTAAACACTCAAAATGATATTACTAAAAATATTTTTGGGCTGAGCATCATGTTTTATTGTTGCCCGAGTGGCTTATGTGATTTTGTTGATTGAGTTAGGCCGAGGGCCTGTATTGTGAGGATACTTTTGGATCGGGCTGCGTGCCGCAGCAGTATTATACTGATATTGATATGAGGTCGAGGGCCTAGATTGATGCCACGAGCTGGCTTGATATTGTGCTTGGGCCGTACGGGGCCCCTCCCGGAGTCTGCACACCCCCAGTGAGCGCCGTCGACGTTAAACGGAGCAGACTGCGCGCCGCAGTGGTATGCGGATCGTGCTACATGCCGCAGCGGTACTAGTACTGTTTGATGTGTTTACCTTATTTCATTTGTGTGCCATTATATGTTGTTTGTGCTTCTTCTTGCAATATTCACCTGATGTTCTGGTATTATCTGACAACCAAGTGTGGTGCCCGAGAGGCGAACTTCTGTGCTTATCTGCACTATTGGTTTTGTATTCATTTGCATAACTGTTGGAAAAGTCATTTTCAACAAAGGTTTTAAACTGAGTTAAGATATTTCTAAAGGTTTTACAGTTTAACTGCTTTCTCTCAAAGAGCTTTTCACTGCTCATATATAGCATGATGGTTTGCTTTACGTGATTTCTTGCTGCTCAGTTGTTATTTACCCTTATTACTCACTGATTTGGAGTACTCACTTTACTCCCTGCACCTCGCGTGCAGATGCAGGTATTTGTTCACCCGGTAGCGGGTTCTGGCTGATCAGAGGCAGAGCTATAGGAGTAGCGAGGTGACTGCCTGCGTTCGCAGCACCATTTTTCTCTCGTTTGGTTCATTATTTCGGCCTTGTATATTTTAGGTCTCGTAGTTGTATTTATACTCTGATAGATGCTCGTAACTTGTGACACCCCGATTTGGGCTGTGTTTGGGTCCTATTCTGCACTTATTAAATAGATCTTTTGATAGACTGTGGTTATTTAATTATATTAAAGTTGCTTATTAATGTTAACTATTTTAAAAAGGACGAGTTGGGTTAGTTGGCTTGCCTCGTCTTCACGAGAGGTGCCATCACGACCAGTCTGGGGCTTGGGACGTGACACCTCTGAACTTCTCTCAAGATGTATTCGGTATCTCCCGGCCCCAAGCATGTGGCGAGCGGGCCATAGAATGTTTTTCTAAACAAAGTATCTTCGAACAGGCTGAACCCGACCGCTTTCGTCCGTAGAGCTCTCGATTCTTTAGGATTCAATGGTAACTTCCTAGTCCTCAAGTAGTCTATGTACTTGTTCCTCTAACATAGTAAATAGGAAATTTTGTACCTTCCTCTTCTCCGTCTAAGACTTCACTTACCGCCACTTCAGATACCGCTAAGTAAAAGTATAATTGTTCATCCGCCTTCGGATTATGCAACAGGGATGGACTTGAAAGGTACCGCTTGAGTCCTTCCAAAGCTTGTTGGCACTCTAGGGTCAAAGAAAAGTTATTCTTCTTCTTCAATAGAAATAAGAACCATTGGCTTTTGTCCGAAGAACTCGATATGAACAGACCCAAGGCGGCGATGCGCCCGGTTAGTCTCTGAATGACCTTTACATTGTCCACTGTGGTGATGTCTTCTATAACCTTGATTTTATTGAGATTGATATCGATCCCTCGACTGGGCACCATGAACCCAAGGAATTTTCCAGGTCCGACCCCGAATGGGCACTTTTCGGGGTTTAGCTTCATATTGTATTTCTTTAATATGTAAAAGATTTCCTGCAAATGTTTCAAATGTTCCTATTATCATAATGACTTAATTAACATGTCGTAAATATAGACTTCCATTGATTTTCCTATTTGTTCTTCAAACATCTGGTTTACTAGGCGTTGACAAATGGCACCGGCGTTCTTTAGTCCGAACAACATTCCATTGTAACAGTAGGTGCCGAACTTAGTGATAAAGGAAGTCTTTTCCTGATCACCCAGGTCCATCCAGATTTGGTTGTACCTGGAATAGGCATCGAGAAAATTGAGTATCACGTGCCTAGTCGTCGCATAGATCATGTGATCGATGTTAGGCAAAAGAAAAGAGTCCTTAGGACATGCCTTGTTCCAGTCTTTATAATCTATGCACATTCTTAACTTATTTCCTTTTTTGGCACGACCACTACGTTAGCTAACTATTCCGATTATTTAACTTCCCAAATGGAACCTATTTTAAGAAGCTTATATACCTCGTCTTTGATGCAAGCATGCTTGATTCTGGACTGAGGCCTGCTCTTCAGTTTAACCGGGTGGAACTTCAGATCCAAACTCAGCTTGTGAGTGGTTATCTCCGATGGGATCCCTGTCATATCAATATGGGACCAGGAAAAACAAGATATGTTAATTTTAAGGAAACTAATAAGCTCTTTCTTGAGCTCGGGGGTCAACCCCGTGCCCACGTATACCTTTCGATCTGATATGTGTTCGGTCAATATGACTTGCTCCAGGTCTTCGACCGTAGATTTGGTGGCATTGGTATTATTAGGAGCTATGAACGATTGGGGAACCGTGTAACTTCTTCCTCATCGACTTCTCTCCCCTCTGATCTGGCCGGGACCGGTATCGGTGATTGCTATTTAACTTCAGCCTTGTTGGCTGACTCCCTACCTTTTAACATCGAGACAGCGGGTACTGGGAGTACATCATCGACTAACACATTTCCTTTGCATCGGCTACTCTCTGTACACTGTCTTGATTCCTTCAGTTGTAGGTAACTTTAATGCCTGGTGTGAGGTTTAAGGTACTGCCCTCATGTTATGAACCCATGGCCTTCCGAATAGAGCATTATATCTCATATTTTCATTTCTTGGATGGTACTGGCGGTGTTCATTGGTAAGGTTATCTCCCCTTTAGTAGTTTTACATGCCATGTTGAATCCATTCAACACTCGAACTGCCTGCACTACCTGGTCTTGTAGACCTAACTGCTTCATGACCCTCGATTTGATGATGTGGGCCGAGTTACCTGAATCAATCAACACACGTTTAACTCAAAATTTATTTATTAGTACAGATATTACCAGTGCATCATTGTGCAATTTACGATGCCTTTGGCGTCCTCATCACTAAATTAAATGGTTCCTTCCAGGATGTAATGTCGAGTTCATTTCTTCCTTGTTATTGACACCTTAGTGGGCTTTAGTACGGGTCCCTGGGGGACATCGACCCCTACAATTATCATGTTGATGACGTGTTGAGGTTCTTTTGTTCGGTCTATTTGTTGGAGTCCCTGTTCTTGAAGTGATTTTTTGCACGATCACTTAGAAATTCTCGAAGATGCTTGTTATTGAATAACCGAGTCACTTCTTCCCTCAACTGTCGGTAGTCCTCGGTTCTATGGCTGTTAGTGCCATGATACTTATACATCAAGTTATCGTCTCTCTAGGCAGGGTCGGACTGCAGTGGCCAAGGATATTTGGTATCTTTGATGCGCCCGATTGCAGATACGATGCTGGCAGCATCCACAATGAAGTTTTATTTCGATAACCTCGGTACCTCCCTAGCCCCGAGTGGCTTGTCGAAACCATTTTTGCTTAGGAGTCCCCGGCTACTGTGGCCTTGATCGTTTCTCTTTTCGTTTATCATAAGGTTATTCCCAAATCTACTACCCCTTCGGTCTCCATTATATGGTTGACATCGGTCTGTATTCGATCTCGGTTCATGATCGATGACTCTCTTAGACTTGTCATTAGTTCTGACGGGATAAATGGCCCCGGAGGGGTCCCCGAGCTGATCGTCATCGACTCTAATTTTCGGTTAGTACCTATTATGAACATCGACTCAAATTACTTCTAGGTACTCTACCAAATTTTGTTTCAACTGTTGTGAAGCTAAGGAGCTTCGAAGGTTAAGTCCTTGAGTGAACGCCTGAATGGCCCAATCATCTACCATCGGAGGCAGGTCCATCCATTCCATTTGAAACCTCGATACGAATTCCCTAAGCATTTCGTTATCTCTTTGTTTTACTTTGAAAATGTATTATTTTCTTGTCTCAGCCTTGATAGCCTCGGCGTGTGCTTTTACAACGGCATCTACAAGCATAGCAAACAAATCAATAAAATTTGGGAGTAAGTTGCGATATCATATAATTGCTCCTTTTGACAGGATTTCTCCAAACGTTTTCAATAAAACTGACTCGATTTCATCATCTTCTAAGTTGTTTCCCTTGATGGCATGTGTAGGAGTTCACATGCTCATTTGGATCTGATGTTCCATTATACTTCGGAATATCGGGCATATGGAACTTTTTAGGGGTTGGCTTCAGTGTCGTGCTCAGAGTGAAGGTTTTTTGGACAAATTTCTTGGAGTTTAGGCCTTTCAATATTAGCAATGCTCTTGGGATTTGATCAACTCTGGAGTTATAAGTCTCCACATTTTTGTCGTTGGCCTCAATTTGTTCCTCCCCCGATTCCACCCGCTTTATCAATTCCTCAAGCTTCTTTATTATCTCTGGGTTGGTCTCAGATTCAGCTTCACTCGCCCTTTCCATGACTTGCTCATTTCTTTGTGTGTTTTCCCGGGATTTTCAAGCTCAACTCTACTAGGGGAGCGGCTTCGATTCTGTAGCTATGTTATCACTACCTATTAGGCCTGTAACATTTCGAAGATCACCCACAGATTGATACTGTCACCTTCACCTTCGGGTGTACCTCGAGTCATCGTCCGGGCTCCTCCACGAGCGTTGTTCTCAGTGTCGGTCGGCAGGTTGGCATCTATGGCCACATGTGAGTTGGCATCGATTAGGTATGCAACTAGGACTCCACTAGGATTAGTAGGAGGCAACTCGTTACTAGGTGCTACATTGTTGTTTTTGCCATGATGGTCAGACTCAATATCAACATTGAAGTGAGCAAATTGGGAGTTTGACATCCTTAGGTAGATCTGAAACTAAAATCTTAAAGAACAAGCGTAAAATATAGTGTGTTATGAAAATTTGTAGCAAACTACAGCTATTATCCTTAGCCCCACGGTTGGTGCCAAATTGTTCATCTTTAAAACGGATAATAATTGAATTTATACACGATTTTAAGGATATGTGGACTTATTCGATACAAGTGATAATGAAGTTAGATAAGCAAATAAAAGATAGAATAAATAGCCGGACCAATGATGATAATGAATCCGGGCTCGATTGAAAGCTTAACAAGAAGCCTGCCTTCGATTCCAAGCCAACAATTATGAAGACCTTATGAACAAAAGCAAGAACTTTGAATAACTTTTAAAAACAAAAAAATAGATGTATATTGCCTTGGTATGCATGTTACAGAGTCTGTACTGAATAATAAACCTCCCATTTATATAGTAGGGGAGTTTTACCCTAAGTATAACTTTATTAAAGGTAAAGATCTTCCTTTTCACAAATCATTGATCGATCAACCGCTGATATGGGCAGAGATTCACGCCATGATATCTGGTCCGGCACGGATAATATGGACCTTTAATAATCATGTGCGGACATTTGGCAATGCTCTCCGAGGTCTTGTTATTCAAATCGGGTCCAGGGCCATGGTCTCGATGGCTCCGGGGGCCAGTGTTTTGTCTGGGCTTTGACAGGGGCGGCTCCCAGCTTCTATTTTGATTTCGTGCAGTTATGCCCTCACTTTGTTTGCCCCACCGAGAAATTGGGGTGCTCATTACCCCCGATTTTACCCGTATACAAATATATATCAACTGACATGAGAAATTTACAGTGAAAATAATAGGTTTAAGAAGCCACAAACTCAAGAGACAAACGTTCTTGACAAGAACAGTTATTGTCGTGCAACTTTGGGCTGACGTTTTTGAGAAATATTTCAGCAGAATTTTTCCATTCAATTTGTTCCCGGGTTTTATTAATAAAAGAGTTGATAGCAAGGATCGATCTTGGTGTAGATACACATAATGTCTTCGTATTATCGAAGAAATTTTGAAACGAGACTCTCTTTACCAGGTACGTCATAGATCCGATCTTTGACATGTAAATCAGTTTTAAACATAAAAAGATTTTTCTAATATTGTTATTGTCTTCTACTATGCGTTACGAACATCTATATTCAATCCTTTAGTTCTAACTTGTGTATAAAGTTTAATCCAAATATAGTCTCTCGATTTTAGATTTCAACACAATGTTTAGCTGTATTTGCTGTTGTTCAACTTGTGATAACCATGTAATTTAAGTATAAAGTGACCGACATAAAAAAAAGTATGAAGAACTTGGAAATAAACTAATGAATGTCCACACCAAAATAATTGAACTCCCTTCACACAATATATATATATATATATATATATATATGGGTGACACCGAATCAAATATTTTGGTTTATTCGATTTCGATTTTTCGGTTTATTTGATCGATTTGCGGTTTATTATTTTAAAAAGTTCGGTGTTCGGTTCGGTGGTCGGTTTTAATGGTTCGGCATTCGGTTCGGTGGCCAGACCGATGAAATATAGTCGATGTCTGACGTCTTATCAAATTACTTGCAAAGTCATCTAGCTTACCAGGGAAAGTAATGCTTATGGAAAAGAAGTTATGCTACCTTGTTGGTCAACCATACTAAACTTATTGAGAATAGTTAATGCAATACCACTATATTTATAAATGTGTAGTTGTGGTTGAGTTAGTTAACTAGGCAGTTGAGTTAGTTGACTAAATAGTTAAGTTGAGCTGTTTTAGTAGTTAGTACACAGATATTATTTTCCTTTTTTTCCTTACACATGTGTACATAATGCCTTGGACATGAGATAATCAAATTAAGTCTTCATTGCACAACTTCTCTTATTTCCAGAATGTTCTATCTGTACTCTTCCTAGCTCATCAATAGAGGTTCATGGTTGATTGACCTCCAACTTTGACATGGTATCAGAGCACAACTCTTAATATCCGATCCGATTTATATTTACACTCATCTCTTTTTTTTTCTCACTCTTCTTTCTCACATTTTTCTTCAACCGATCTATAATCGCAGATCAGAATCTACTTTCGTTTCCCCTTTCGTTGATTCACGAAATCTCATTCAATTTCATCTTCAATTTCATCTACTCTACATCATCTCATGGCTGGAGACAATGAAACACAAGGTACTGCTGCAGCTTTGGATTCAACTAATCCACTATACATGCATCCGTCGGAGAGTGCCAGAACAGTTTTGGTACCAGTAGCATTTGACGGCACTGGATACAGATCCTGGAGGAGAGGTGTCCTTAGATCCCTCTCTGTGAAGAACAAGGTCGAATTTATCACCGGAAAGTGTAAGAAACCTAATGTCGGAGAGGCGAGCTATGAGCAATGGGCGAGGTGCAATGACATGGTGACGTCATGGATTCTTAACTCACTCTCAAAGGACTTGGTTGATGGCTTGCAATATGTGAGTGACGCAAAGGAACTATGGCAGGAGCTCGAAGACAGGTATGATCAGACAAACGGAGCGAAACTCTATAAGTTGCAAAAGGAAATCAATGACCTAAATCAAGGAACCTTAGACATAACTGGATACTACACTAAGATGAAAAAGTTATGGGAAGAACTTAACACCTTAAATGCACATGCTCAGTGTGGATGCCAGTGCACATGTGGTGCCAAGGCAAATATGTATAAAACAGAACAGGATCGTAGGTTGATTCAATTTCTAATAGGACTCAATGAGGTTTACACAGTTGTCAGGGGAAGTATCCTAATGATGAACCCTTTGCCTAGTATTGCACAGGAATTTTCCATTCTTATCCAAGAGGAAAAGCAGAGAGAAATTAGGCCAAGCAATCGCCTAATCATGGAATCCACTTCTCTGAATATCAATGGACCAGGAAATAATAGATTTAGGACCAATTACAACCCACAGGGCAACACTGCAGGACAGAACACTTATAGACCTGCATTTCAACCAAATAGGTCCAAGTTATTCTGTGATTACTGTAAAAGGCAGGGACACACCAAAGAAAAATGCTATAAGTTGCATGGATTTCCACAAGACTTCAAGTTTACAAAAGGAAGAAATACTGGATCTGCTGCAAATGTACATGGTCAATGTGAGGAAATGCAAGCATGCAATAATGAAGATGCTGAGTGCAGAAATCAAAATCAGAACCTTCACAGCCTGACGAGTGAACAGTACAACCAGCTGCTGAATTTGCTGGAAAACTTCAAAGTCAATAGTGCAACTGAGGATCCAAACATGATCACAAGTGGAGTTGTTAACTTTGCAGGTATTTTAGCTTGCTGTACTTATAAAGAGATAGCTGAAACAACTATGTGCAAATGTTCAAGTTCAATTGCTGATTTATGGATCTTAGATAGTGGAGACACAAACCATGACATATAGAAAATCCTTCCTCACTAATATTAGGACCTTACCTTATCCCTTCCTTGTTACCTTGCCTAATGGATATAAGGTGAAAGTGACAGAAATTGGTGATGCTTTACTCAGTCCTAAACTGACCTTAGTTAGAGTCCTATATGCGCCTAGTTTCAAGTAAAACCTTATCTCAATTCATTCTTTAACAGTACATCTTGATTGCATGGTTAACTTCAATAAATACCTTTGTCTGATGCAGGCCCCTTCAATGAAGAGGCCTCTGGAGATTGGTAAAGCAAGAAGTGGTTTGTACTTTCTTTGTTCAAAATGTCATAGCTGTTCAGATTTGAGTCCATCTGTTGTTTCTGGTCAATCTCATTCTTGTGTTTTCATTCCTGACAAGAATGTTAGTAGTAAGAAGGATCATCTTCAACCATCTCTTTCATTGTCAACTGTAAATAATGTCCATTCATATAATAAAACTGATCCTTTTAGTTCCTCTTCTGTTTTCCCTGCATCTTCTGGAAATAGTGTAGATTATTTATGGCACAACAGGCTAGGTCATGTAACCTTTGTTAAAATGAGGAAAATACCTACCCTACCAGTCAAGTTTGCCTCCAAACAGCCCTTTATTTGCTCTATTTGCCCAATGGCCAAACAGACTAGATTACCATTCCCTGAAAGAACCACCTCATCCACCAAAATATTTGAATTGTTACATATGGACTTATGGGGACCCTATCACACACCAACACACAATAATTATAAATACTTTCTTACCATGGTGGATGACTTCAGCAGATCAACCTGGACTCATCTCCTAAGCTGCAAAAGCAATACCTTCCATGCCATTAAAGGCTTTCTATCCCTGATTGAAAATCAGTTTGATACCTCTGTCAAGATCATTAGGTGTGATAATGGCCTGGACTTTGTCAACAATGAAAATATGACCTTCTTTCAGGAAAAAGGAATCATTCATCAGAAAACATGTCCATACACACCACAACAAAATGGTGTGGTAGAAAGAATGCACAAATACTTGCTTGAAACAGCAAGAGCACGCCTTTATCAGTCCAAACTACCCATTAAATACTGGGGAGAATGCATCCTAACACCCACCTTCATAATAAACAGACTTCCATCTAATGTTCTGAACAATAAAAACCCATTTGAACTCCTATACAATAAGAAGCCCAAGTACTCACAACTCAAGAGTTTTGGGTGCTTATGCTACCCTTGTACACAGAAAACCCACAGAGATAAATTCGAGCCAAGAGCCACTCCCCATGTGTTTGTAGGTTATCCATTTGACACTAAGGGTTACAAGGTCCTAGACTTTGTCACAAAGAAAATACATATATCTAGAGATGTAGTATTTCATGAGAGCATTTTTCCTTTTGCAATTTCTTCTGAACATTCTAGTTTTCCCTCAGTATTACATTTACTAAGTGCTAAGAACCAAGGTGTTTATGGACTGCATGACAAGGATGTACCAATTTCTGTTAGTGATGGACCTGCAGCTGATACCACTTTCACTCCTCCACTCAGTTCACCATTGACCTCACATAATTCACCTAGTTCAGTAATATCCAGCCATGATGATATTCCTAATCTCCAACAACAATCTACAGAAACACATAATGCCAGCCCTCCAATCACTGAACCTGATAACCCACAAATGAATCCTCCAAATCTCAGAAGGTCAGGTAGAAAACATACTACCCCTGCACACCTTAAGGACTATGTATATTTCTTACCAACTCTACAGTTCCAAAACATAGAACCTGACCCTCACACTAGTACTACATCTTTCAATGCAATCTGCAACAACAATCACCATGTATCATTTAATGTTTTGCAACTTGAAAGTCAGGAATTAATTAGAAACATTTCACACCTCTTATGAGGAAGCAGCTATGAATCCTTCTTGGCAAATGGCAATGACGCAGGAATTTGAAGCACTATATGCTAACCATACTTGGGATCTAGTTGAGTTATCTGCGGGAAAGAAGACTATAGGCTGCAAGTGGGTATACAAGATCAAACACAAGGCAGATGGAAGTGTGAAAAGGTTCAAAACAAGGCTGGTAGTGAAGGGATACACACAAGAGGTAGGGATTGACTACCCAGAAACATTCTCACCAGTGGTAAAGATGACCACAGTTAGAACACTAATCAGCATTGCAGTGAAAAGGGGATGGAATCTTTATCAACTAGATGTCAATAATGCCTTTCTGCATGGAGACTTGCATGAAGAGGTGTATATGGAAGTCCCACAAGGCTTAATAGTTCCTACTGGGAATCTAGCATGTAGACTTAGAAAGTCACTGTATGGTCTGAAACAAGCTAGCAGACAGTGGTAAGATAAGCTGACAGAATCACTACATTCCAGGGGTTTCAAGCACTCAGACAGTTATTACTCATTATTCTACAAGAAGCAAGGAAACTCAGTAGTCTTTGTAGCTGTTTATGTAGATGATGTGATTTTGACTGGTACAAATCTGGAAGAAATTACAGAGTTGAAGACTTTCCTACATAATCAATTCAAGATAAAGGACCTTGGGAAATTGCACTACTTCTTAGGATTAGAGATGCCCTACAAGAATGATGGAGTGATAATTTGCCAAAGGAAATTCACCATGGATCTAATAAAAGAGTTTGACTGTTTGACATACTCCCCTGTTGGTTCCCCTCTTGATTCTACTGTTAAATTGAGCAAAGATGAAGGAACTCTCTTGCCTGACCCAGGATGCTATAGGAAACTAGTTGGGAAGCTGAATTTCTTGATAAATACAAGACTGGACATAGCCTACAGTGTCCAGCATTTGAGCCAATTCATGCAAGCACCAAGGGAACCTCATCTCAAAGCAGTTGTTCATGTACTTAGATACCTGAAGAAAGACCCTACCTTGGGTATTTTCATGTCAAATGATCCCAGATACAATGTAAGTGCTTATTCTGATTCAGATTGGGCTGCTTGCCCTGATTCAAGGAAGTCTGTGAGTGGATATATTGTGCTACTTGGAGATAGCCCTGTCAGTTGGAAATCAAAGAAACAGACTACTGTCTCACTGTCTTCTGCTGAGGCAGAGTACAAGTCAATCAAAAAATTTGTGGGAGAGCTAGTGTGGATAAAGAGACTGCTTGAAGAATTGATAGTCATATGTACAAACCCTATAACTGTATTTTGTGACAGTCAAGCTGCTGTTCATATTGCAAGAAACCCTGTGTTTCATGAGAGGACAAAACACATAGAGGTAGATTGTCATTTTGTCCGGGATAAGATACAAGAAGGACTAATTGAACTTCAACATGTCTCCACCTCTGCTCAACTGGCTGACATCCTCACAAAGGCTCTCACAGGAGTAAAGCACTCTGATCTTCTCAGCAAGTTGGCAGCGACTTCCTCACCTCCAACTTGAGGGGGGTATTGAGAATAGTTAACGCAATACCACTATATTTATAAATGTGTAGTTGTGGTTGAGTTAGTTAACTAGGCAGTTGAGTTAGTTGACTAACCTAAGTAGTTAGGTTGAGCTGTTTTAGTAGTTAGTAGACAGATATTATTTTCCTTTTTTTTCTTACACGTGTGTACATAATGCCTTGGACATGAGATAATCAAATTAAGTCTTCATTTCACAACTTCTCTTATTTCCAGAATGTTCTATCTGTACTCTTCCTAGCTCATCAATGGAGGTTCATGGTTGATTGACCTCCAACTTTGACAAAACTATTCGAACATCTTGTAAAAACATCATTTGGTGTTTAATCTGCATTGCTGAACGTTCGAATTTCATCATCCAGGATGTACCAAAGCAAAAACATATTTGCTATGTGTTCCAACACAACTGATTGACCGCGAGAGGTTATTGTAATTGTTCTTAATGACAGATTAAGAGATAATGAGTTTGTTCTGGAGCAAATGAACACCCAATGCTTCTCTTATAGTGCTGCCACTGCCACTGCTGCTGCTTCTGTTTTGTCTTAGCTCAGTCAAGGGATTATCATAGAGGGAATTATATGAATTTGAAGAACGTAGAGAGGTTGGAATTTTCTTGGAGACAGTAGAAGCACTTGCATCATCTGTCTTATGTATGAACGAAAAATATATGTTCCGTATTTTATGTATATTTTTTTAAAGATATATATACGTATATGTGTTAGTTGAAGACAGTAGAAGCACTTGCATTGGCTGCAAAAAGTAATTTATTTTTGTTGTTTCGTACTATTTTTATCATGGCTTAAAACCGAACCGAAGTTATTATGGTTCGGTTTTGGTTATTAAAACCACAAACCGAAAACCGAATTAATCGAACCGAAATTCTACAAAAACCGAACCGAACCGATCGATGCCCACCGAACCGAAATTTCACACATTCACACATTCTACCAATTATTGGCTGGTACAAGCGAAGATACCATTAAAAAGTTGCAATTTTTGCGTCATAAACCTCTTCATAATCAAACTATGGATGGTTCTAATTTTTGTTTGCACATATATACCAATTTATGTACGAAACCAAATGCTTGGTTACTCAGTAATATGCCATGTTGCAATTGCAAAACAGAGGGTTTTAAATGTTAGGTCAAAACAAGGACCGTCGAATTAATAAACAAATTCAGTTTACGTAGAACTTTGACTGTGTTTTGGACTATAATAATATGTTAACTTGAACAGTGGAGTTATGTGTAGCAAAGTTCAAGTAAATCATTCTTAGACTTGACTTACGTGAGGCATGAAGTTGTACAATATTTGGGAGCATGCACGCACGTCGCAGAATCCGAAATATTCTGCGACTTACGGCGGTGTAAGTCAAAAGTTAGATCTCGTAGTTGGTATTGTTAGTTTTTCCACCTACTAAAGCTGATTTGCATGTTCAATGGTTCATAACAAAAGAAATTGCTTGTATATTCATAGCATATAAAATGCCAAATTGCATGCTATAGAATAGGAACAAGAAAAATTTCGTAGCCTTCAGAGTCTTTTCATACGATACCAAAAAGTCTAGCTAGTTTTTCCTCCTTCAAGCTTTACAAGGAAATTATTTTGGATCAACAAGACGTTAATCTTGAAATGTGAGTCACTCTAAGTGCATAATTGGGTTTACCTTTGGACTAATAGTGCCTTTAGCCTTTAAAGTTTGACTTATTTGTTAAGCACATATCAAGTGGATTTTTGAGTAATAAGGGTCCTTGGTTGCAGGCTTGCAGCTTTTGCTGTGTAATACTTGGCAATGCAACTGTGAATTATATTTTCAAAAATGTCGAAGTCTCATGGACCTTTGTCAGCCAAATGACGGTAATTATAGTTACAATCCCGTCTGCATTAAATATGCCATACATAAAGCTTGAACTCGGTATATATGTGTCATATCTGCCACGTATACATTCATATAACGTTGAGTTAATTCCATTCGTCCAGTAGTCAATGGATCCTAACCACGCAGAACACGATGGAGGTAAAGTCACTTTGAATCCTAAGAGCCAACTGGAAAGGTAGAAAATCGACTGATGAGGCTGGAATTACTAATGAAGCTAAGCCTGGGGAAAAGTAAGAACAACGCATAGTCATAGACAGGTTGTGAAATGAGTTCCCTTTTTCAACATGAGATTCCAAAAAGAAATGCTCTGTCTTCAAAATCTAGTCTACTTGCCTTCTATTTTCATGAGAAATCGTGTCCTGAGTGAATTTCAAAGTATGAAAAAGTATAGTCATCCTTGTGCCTACGGGCTTTCCTGATACGGCCTCTTGTAAGTTGGGCAGAAGCTATCATTTGCAACAGCTAAAGAAAATTCTGATATTGTCATTGCCACAATCAGCTATTCTCATAAGGCATATACGGTTCCGCATTAATAACAAAAATTGACTAGGTAATAATGCCACAGATAATAGCCATCGTCGCGGTAAACATGACAATTTTCACTCTGCTACTTGTTCGTGTCAATTCTATGTAATTTGAGTTCTCTGGTACTTGGGAGGCCATGATTCTCATGTTAAAAGTAAGAAAAACTCGAGAGATCAAATCTAAAATTTCCTTCCTACATTTTTTTTTTAAACACATAAACCGAAAGAGAAGAGGAAATAAAGGGTTGGAATTTGGAAGGGGGTTATTTAAAACCAAACATATCCTTATTGTTATACTTTGGATCTGAGTATACCTCTGCTTTGACACAAACTAGCGAATTTATCGCGTTTCGCGCAGTTATAAAAAAATATTATTGAAATTTTTATAAACAATGTATATTTGGCTTTATTCATACGTTAATTAATAACTTCGATTTAGTTAGATCATATACAGAAAATTAATCTTAAAACTACCAAAGAAACAAATAAATAAAGCATTATTAATCGTATACTAGAAGATCATATTTGTATTAATGACATTCAAACTTTCAGATTGGCAACAAAGGACCATTCGAAAAGACTAACGTCAACAAAATTGAAAATTTTGGTATTGAAGTCTTGTTCTTGGATGGTATATACTTAGTATTTGAAATAAACAAAAGCAAAATGCTATAATAGAGAAAAAGACAAAGTTCATTAAAAAAAAAA
>MU751865.1:29371-93372 GCA_026770625.1 Nicotiana glauca | reverse complement strand
CTTATCATCTCAAGGATAATTAATTATTGGATTTGTGTTAACTAACATATGGCATGAACTAACGCGTGTGGATATAGGTTATAACATAGAAATCTAAGGCTAAACATTTCTTAAGTTTGACCGAAGAGTTGACCTTTTGATATCAGGGTTGGAATCCAGTTCTGAAAATTTTCATAGCTTCGTTATGTCATTTATGACTGGTATGCAAAGTTTGAAGTCAATCGGACTTGATTTGATAGGTTTTTGCATCGAATATAGAAGTTGAATGTTCTTAGTTTCATTAGGCTTGAATTGAGGTGTGACTCGCGGTTTTATCATTTTTTTAATCCGATTTGAGGTTTCGACTAAGTCCGTATCATGTTTAAGGACTTTCTGTTGTATTTTTTCGAAGTCCCGAGAGCCTCAGGTGGATTTCGGAAGATTAACGGATATAAAAGGCTGCTAAAATGTTCTGGGTAGTTTCTGCATTTTTTGCACGTGTGAACAGTGACTGCACCTGCGTGAATAGTATCCATGTACATTACCGCGTACAGTACACATGAACATTATCCATGAACAGTACCTTGTGAATAGTGCCATGCACAGTACCTATGAACAGTACCCAGTGAACAGTTATCTTGACCAATACCCACGTGAACAGTAAAAATGCGTGAACAGTACCCCGAACATTTTTTTCACAGAACTCTAAGTTCTGAGATTTGGACAAAGTGCCATTTTCACGTTTTTGCCGAATTGGTGCTTGAGGAGAGGCAATTTTCAGGAGATTTTCAGAGAAAACAACAGGGTAAGTGTTCTTAACTTAATTTTGGTTAGATTACCCGAATCTATTACTAGTTTTGGCATTAAATTTGTGAATTTAGTTGGAAGAGTTTGAAAACCCTCTCGGATAGATTTGAGGATTTGAGAGTCGAAATGTTATCTAAATTTAGTAATTTTGGTATGGTTAGACTCATGGTTGGATGACCGGTCGTTTTGAGCATTTGTACTTTGCTCGATGGTTTAAAGTCTTGAGTATATTCTTATGATGAATTATTTGTGTGAATTGTTGGTTTTGGTTTTCAGGTGTTTCATAATTAGTTTGGAAGAATGAATATCATGTTTGAAGCTTTAAGTTGGAAGAGTTGACCAAGTTTGACTTTTGAGTATTTAACCCTAGATTGGATTTTTATGGTTCTTTTAGTTCCGGATGGTGATTTTGGACTCGGGCGTATGCCAGTATTTGCATTTTGGAATTTCTAGAAGGTTTCGGTACTAACTGGTGAAAGTTGGAAATCTGAATGTTTGGAAAGTTCATAAGTATGATCGAGAGTTGACTTAGATGATTTAAAAATTCAAATTATTGTTTTGGAAATTACAATAGCTTCGCTATGTCATTTGGTACTTGTGTTCAAAATATGGGTTCGTACCCAGTTGATTTGATATGTTACAATGCGGGTGTTGGAGATTCCAAGTTTAAAGTTCGTTTAATTTTGATTTGAGGTGCGATTTTTTGTTTCGATGTTGTTATGTGTGGCCTCGAGTAGGTCCGTTCTATTTTATGGGACTTGTTGGTATATTTGGACGGGGTCCCAAGGGGCTCTGGTAAGTTTCAAACGAGGTTCGGACCATTTCATCGCATGTTGCATTCGGCTAAGGCTACTGGTTTTGGTGTTTTCACATCTACAGAAGAATGGAGGAAGATGTGAGTCCGCTGATGTGGAAAATTGGTCGTAGAAGCGAAAAAAGTCTTGGCTGGAGGATCATCGCAGATGCGAAGGAAGAGGTGCACCTGCGTGTGCACAGAAGCGGAAGCTGTGATCGCAGAAGCGGGTAGGTGCGCAGAAGTATGTTTTATCTCGCGCCTGCACTTATGCAGAAGCGGTGCTAGTTGCACAGGTGTGGTAGAGCAAACCTCTAGTTTTTTCCTCAGAAGTGGGAATTTTTGTCGGAAAAGCGATGCCGCAGAACGACCCTTTGTTTGCAAATGCAAAAATTGCTTGGCAGAAGCTATATTTTCGAGGGTTTGGTTTAATTTTAATTTTTGAGGCTTGGAACTCGGTTTCAGGCGACTTTGGAGAGTAATTTCACCACACAAATTGGGGTAAGATTCTTAATTCAAATTTTATTATATATCACGAATCTATACTCGTTTTTGGCATTTGGTTGACAATTTTAAAGAGAAAATTGGGGGGTTTAGCCTGAAGTTTCATAAAGTGAGTTTTCGAGTTTTGAAGACCGATTTGGAGTTAGATTATGGGTGAAACTAGTATGATTGGACTCGTAATTAAATGGGTAGCCGAATTTTATAAGTTTCGTCGAGTTTCGAGGCGCGGACCCGGGTTGGACGTTTTGGTTGATTTTGGGCTTTTGAGTAAAGATTCGACCTTTATCAATTGGAAATATTTCCTTAGACTTTGTTTGATGTATTTGAGTTTTTTTGGCTAGTTTCAAACCGGTCTGAGATTGGTACGAGCGGGATGTAATTTGTGGAGCATTGTTAGGCTTGCTCGTTATTGTATTTGGCTTGTTTGAGGTAAGTAACACTGCTAAACTTGGTGTTGAGGGTATAAACCCTAAATATACTTAATATGTTTTTGGTGTTGAGGTGACG
The DNA here is from genome assembly GCA_026770625.1 of Nicotiana glauca. NCBI lineage: Eukaryota > Viridiplantae > Streptophyta > Magnoliopsida > Solanales > Solanaceae > Nicotiana > Nicotiana glauca. The sequence goes on along the minus strand of MU751865.1, from coordinate 90,782 downwards.
CGCATGCTAGGTGACGGGCATGTGGGCGTGCACCGAGTGAATTGTGACTCGGTTATTTCTGTGGTACTGTGTAGTCACCTAATCTTATTTGTATCCATGAAATCTCTACGTGCTAGAGTAATTGAGCTGTGATACATGTTAGAAATTCATATCTAGGTTATATTGTTATCCTGTTGGGACCCACTAGGGTCATTTCTGTTGTTGAGTTATTTGTTTATATTGAAATTATATATTCAGTCATACGCATTCATCTACATATCATATATCAGTCTCTGTTACCATTGATTGATATATCACATCATTATTTTTAGGCTGATATTTCATGACATTATGAGCCCGAGAGACAGGAGAGATTGATGACTGAGTGAGTCTGAGGGCCTGTTTGTAAGTGATATTAGAGGAGCAGATTTCACTCCACAGCATGTTATGTTTATTTATGCCATGATTGGCTTATTATAGCACTTGGGCTGTAGGAGACCCTCTAGAGTCTGCACATCCACAGTGAGCGCAAGTACCTGTTGAATGCGAGTGCGAGTGCGAGTGTCAAGCGATTGAGAGGATTGAGTGATTGTGAGGACTAAGTGATGAGAGGACCGAGTAACTGGGAGGAATAAGTGGATTGATACTTTGAGAGTATGCATATGGTTGTTCATTATATTGTATCGCATTTGACACACACACTTAACATACACGCATATAGATGCATTTTCCTCATGTTATACGATATCACGTCATTCATGACTTCTCATATACATGTAGGCATAGAAATGTACTTTCCTCATGCCATTTGATAAAGAAACATTTACCTGTGGAAAAGTTTTGGAACGAAAAATCACACTTGTAGACCTATTCATATTTTTGGTGATTTCGGTGAAGTTTTTAGTTTTATATTGAAAAGCAAATGACTTTTTTTTCGGAACTGTGAATGAGATGAACATTTTTACCGTAGAGTTATTACTTGTGGTACTTTTATTATATTGTTATGAACTATTACTGGTTATTGGTGTCGGACTCTGACCTTTGTCCCAGCTCGTCACTAGTTTCAACCTAAGGTTAGGTTTGTTACATATTAGGTACATGGGGTCAATTGTACTCATACTACACTTCAGCACCTTGCATGCAAATTTATGATGTTGATGTTGTCGTGTATGACAGAAGCTAGCATTGAAGATATACCTGTGTCCTAGTTACAAATGCCTCTTGTTTATGGTAGCCTTAGACTTATGAAAATCTATTTAAGTGCATTCAGACGGATGATGTATTTATTTTATAGCATTATAAAATCTAAATCTTAGAAGCTCATGATTTGTATCACTAGTCGTTGGTAATTCTTTGTATAATAGTTCAGTTGTATTATCATTTCTTCCCTTAAGAAATATCATTTAAACTGGTTTATTATTAACTGTCTTACCTAGTGGGTTGGGTTGAGTGCCGTCACGACTAGTTAGATTTTGGATCGTGACAAGTTAGTATCAGAGTTGTACATTCATAAGTTCTATGAGTAATGAGCACGTGTCTAGTAGAGTTTTGCGGATTGGTATGATGACATCCATACCTATCTTCGAGAGGAAACAGGGCATTTAGATAAACTTCCCACCTTTATTTCCTTATTATGCGACATTGATTCATTTTGAAGCGTATCTCTTTGAATTCCTTCGACTCACTTGTATGCACATGTGAGCACTCGGTATTAGTTGTGCATCATCGGCTTGTGATTCCATGGATGAGAAGCGAGATGTAATTTCGATGTGTTGATAATGGGCCAGTTTGGAGGACTTGAGGTCCGGTTTTGACTGTAGCTTGATCACGAGAATTCTGATGTGAGCACGTGCTTTTGGACTTATTTGTCCGATAATGTCCCTATGAGTGGAATTTATGGCTCGATCAGTGGTTAGATGGATATATGATGAGTATAATAAGACTACAGGATGTGTTTAGATAGATTGAATGTGACAAGAAGAGTTTGTATGAGATGCAAGAAGGACTATTGGATGCTCGATTTATGTGGATGTGTCATACAGTCTTGAGTTATGAAGGTTTTTGAGGGATTCATTCTTATTAGTTCTTTATGGAATGAAGTAGATTTTTATGTCTTGTTGATGAGTTCAGACCCAGGAGGATTAAGTGATTGCATCGTTGTTATGGTTGTGAAAGTGTACAAAGAGATGTAAGTTTGGGGCTAAGTAGGTGGGTTATAACGTGTGAGGTAATCTATGGATGTGTGATTTTTATGACGTTGTGTGGAGGCTTTTTTTTTCTCCAGTTGGTTATACTTGTGCGATTTGAGTTGGAATCGCTTGTAATAATTGACTTGACCGTCATAAGAATAAAAGTGAGGTTTGACGATGATTTAAGGTATTAGAGGGTTTATGTTACATGAGATTATTAGGGATTGAGTGAAATACAGGATTATGGCAGTAATAGAGCATGGGTATTATGAGTTATCAAGTGTTTTTTCCTTTGGCGTTGAGCCAATTGGGGGAGTCTACTATCGACGATTTGATTGCATGATTATGTGTTGTACTAGTTTTGGTTTGAAGCATACTTGTTAATCAGATATGACTTGCAGAGATTGAGATCGAGGATGACTCGAGTAAAGGAACTTCTGGTTACGGGTTATGTTACACTTTATGGGTATAAGAAAATCATGGAATGAGTTGAGTTCTTATTCGTGACAGATATAGTGTGCACGGTGTATGAATTTGCTGGATTTTGTTAAGGCATGATCACTTCTTCATGTGTTATTGTGCTAATTGAGCATAAACAGTTTGGCCCATTTGGGCGGTGCAATTGAGATTTGAGCAGAATGGATGACTCTCGAGAAAGTTCTAATGAATTCAAGATTTTTATGTACCAATTGTGAATTTTTCCGGATTTGAATATGTCTAGGATCTGAGATTTACATTGGATAGTGTCGAGACTCACAGTATTTATGTATCATTATGGATTTTTCAATTCGGTATTAGAAAGATGGAGTAAACGGATTTAGATTCACATAATGTCTCTTCAAAGTAGGAATCTTAGTTGTGGTACGTTTGGGGTGCTTAAGAGGAAATACAATGGCTTATGGGCCTTAGGGCAATATGGTTTTATGCTAGGATCTCTTATTCTGAGCTTTGGGTGAGGATCGGGATATTCTAACAAGGAGACGTGTTAGCTTAAGGGCGATTCGAAAAGAATCGGAGAAATGGGATAGGTTGGTGGTAGGTTGGATTAGCACGACAATGGATACGATTGGTTCCTGGGGTACTTATGGTGTGGTGAGTCTCTACAGGTGTTTCGTGGCAATGCTCTTGGGTTTTGGCGACTTGCTTGTCTTGGTTGAGTTACATGGATTCTGTTCTGCTAGTTGGGTTATATGCAAATAGATTTCAAGTGTTCTCAATGGTTTCTACAACAGTTAGAGGTGTATCTTTCCTACTGGCACGAGGAACATGTTGCATATTGTGATTTACTCCTGGATGAGATCAAATGGAAAGTTCCTGACTAATAGAGTATGTAGTTTGCTTGTGAATTAGATTTGATTATGAGATTATTGCACTTTTCATAGATGGCATGATAGATGTGGTATGTTGTGTGGGATCGATATTTGTATGTGCAAGGTCACGAGTCAGTTTTGGAGGGAAGGTCATGAATTTTGAATGATATGGATGGTTTCAGATGTTTAGTGAATGCTATTACTACTTGGTATTGCCTGAGAATGGTGCGCATTTCAGAAGATGCGTTGTGCTTTGGCTTATGGATGCTTCATTGGTAATATGGTACTCACTTGGTGGATAAACTACTGATGTTTAGATTTTGCTATGTGGCACGGAAGAATTTTGGAAGAATTTCTCCTAGGACGATTATGTATGAGAGACGTGTTAGTCATTCGAGTGATGGAGTTGGGGTTTGCTATGGTGATTTAGGTGTTCTATGGATTTGGAGACTAGGACTTCTCTGAAGCAGATTGTTTCGGGGTTGTGGACGGTGAAGCTCCGGCCAAGGTTAGCTAGATGGTGGTATGTTTTTATGGCTAGATCATTGTGGACTTTTGAAGGGATATTTATTCGTTTGGGGATGATCGGAGTTAATTTGGGGGCCCATTGGTAGGCCCGATGAGGATGTGTATTCTACACCAGGTCAAATTTGTGTACCCAGAACTGTTAGAGCTGATGGGTGTTTCATTTAATTAAAGTGGTAGATTATTCATGTTCTGATATTATCGATGTGTTACTCATCTATGCTATGACGGGTTGTGATTTGTTGGTTATATGCACACACGGTGCGGTCCTATTTGGGCCTCATAGCGGAATTTGAGTAGGATGGGTATTAGGGTGTTGAATGATTGATTGTGCATTTGGTTATGTTCTTTCCGGACTATGGTATTGTGTTATTTGTTCCTCCATTGCACCTTGGGTACTTGATGTCGAATTGCACGCGGTTGTGGATTTTGGGCATAGTGGCTTGAGGTATTTCGTATGGACCAATGTTTGGATAGGGTCACGTATTGCAACGGAGTTATGTTGATATGATCTTTTGTGTTAGATTCGTGTGTCTAGTCCTACTATATTTGATGGGTTCATAGCATGGCATTGTGGTGGTAGTTGTTGAGCTTGTAGGGCGGTTCTCTCATTTGAGTCATTTTCCATAATTGAGTACATTTGAATTGTTGCTTATTAGTCTATGGATTGCACGGTTTGTGGCTTTAAGTTGTATTGGTGGGTCATGTCAATATGATGGTTTTGTTTGATGAGATGAAGTCATTGGACCTATAATGGGTATTATTGCATTTGATTACAATATGTATGGAGGAATAATATCGGAAGTCGATTTAGGATTTGCCTTTGGTTCTTGTCGAACAAGAGGGGGCTCCGTGACTTGTTGATCTGATGAGTGGTTATGAGTTACTGAGTGTTTATTTCATCAACAGCAGTGTACGAAGGTTTTAGAATGAGGTTTTGTTTGATATGAGGTTTGTTACCGGTGCCGAGTGTGTTTTGAGCAGCTATTGTGGTCAAACGTTATTGCTATGAGCATCTCAGTTATGCGGTATATCAGGTGACTATATCTTGTTATGGATATGACTTGATACATCTTGTTCAGACTTATACAGTGTGTAGATGCGAGATTCGGCTCTTAAGGAATTCCGGATGTTGGAAATTGGGTACTAAGGCTTACGAGCTAAGGTTGAATTAAAGATCTTAAGTTATGTTATGTCGTCAGGCTTATATGGATTAGGGTGATGTGGGATCACCCCCAGGTATGTGGATGGATAGGTTACAGGGTGATTTTATGTCTTTGGAATGACTCTGGGCACGATCGAGGATGAACATATGTTTAAGTGGAGGAGAATGTAACAACCCGACCAGTCGTTTTGACCATTTGCACTTCGCTCGGTTATTTGAAGTCTTGAGTAGCTTCATATGATGTATTATGACTTGTGTGAATCGTCGGTTTTGGTTTTCAGGTGTTTCGAAATTAGTTTAGAAGAATGGATTTCATGTTTGAAGCTTTAAGTTGGAAGAGTTGACCAAGTTTGACTTTTGAGTATTTGACCCTGGATCGGACTTTTGATGGTTTCGTTAGTTTCGGACAATGATTTTGAATTTGGGTGTATGCCCGAATTTGCATTTGGATATTTCTAAAAGGTTTCAGCGCCAACTAGCGAAAGTTGGAATTTGAAGGCTTGGAAAGTTCATAAGTTTGATACAGAGTTCACTTTGATGATATCAGGTTTAAATTACGGTTCCGGGAATTGGAATAGCTTCATTATGTCATTTAGGACTTGTGTGCAAAATTTTGGGTTCATTCTGGGTTGATTTGATCTGTTTCGGCGCGAGTTTTGGAGATTTCAAGTTCAAAGTTCATTTAAGTTCGATTGAGGTGTGATTCATCAGTTCACTATTGTTATGTGTGATTTGAGGCCTCGAGTAGGTCTATGTTATGTTATGGGACTTGTTGGTATATTTGAACGGGGACTCGAGAGACTCGGGTGAGTTTTGAACGAGGTTCAAACAATTTTGTCGCATGTTGCATTTGGCTAAGGCTGTTGGTTCTGGTGTTTCCACATCTTTAAAATAATGGACGCAGATGCGAGTCAGATGATGCGGACAATTGGTTACAGAAGCTAAAGAAGGCTTGGCTGGGGGATCATCGCAGATGTGGAGAAAGAGGTGCATATTCGTGTGCGCAGAAGCGAAAGCTAGGATCGGAGAAGCAAGTAGGTGCGCAGAAGCATGTTTTGTCTCGCACATGTGCTTGCATAGAATCGGTGCCTGTTGTCTGCGGAAGAGTAGAGCTCCAGTGTCTTCCACAGAAGTGGGAATTTTGTCGCAAATCGAAAGTCACTGGGCAGAAGCTAAATATTCGAGGGTTGGTTTTATTTTTCTCAACTTTGAATCTTGGAGCTCGATTTTGGGCGACATTGGATAGGAATTTCATCACACGTATTGGGGTAAGCATTTTAAACTCGATTTTGATTATATTTCACGAATCAATACTCAATTTCTGCATTTGGTTTACGATTTTAAAGTGAAAATTGGGTGTTTTAGCCAAAACTTCCATAAAGTGAGTTTTTGAGTTTAAAACATCGATTTGGAGTCAGATTTTAGGTGAAACTAGTATGGTTGGACTCGTAATTGAATGGGTTGTCGGATTGTATAAGTTTCGTCGAGTTTCAAGGTACGGGCCTAGGTTGAACTTTTTGGTTATTTTGGGGTTTTGAGTAAAGGTTTAACCTTTTTGAATTAGAATTATTTCCTTATGATTTATTTGATGTATTTGAGTTGCTTTTGACTAGTTTCGAGCCGTTCGGAGGTCGATACGCGCGTGATGGCATTTTTGGAGCCTCGTTTTGCTTGCTCCCTATTGGATTTGTCTTGATTGAGGTAAGTAACACTTATAAACTTGGTGTTGAGGGTATGAACCCCGAATATAAGTGATATGTGTTTGGTGTTGAGGTGACACACATGCTAGGGGACGGGTGTGCGGGTGTGCACTATGTGAATTGTGACTCGGTTATTTCTGTGGTACTGTGTAGTCACCTAATATTATTTGTATCCATGAAATATCTACATGCTAGAGTAATTAAGTTGTGATTCATGTTAGAAATCATGTCTAGGCTATAAGTTTATCCTATTGGGATCCACTGGGGTCATTTCTGTTGTTGAGTTATCTGTTTATATTGAAATTACATACTCAGTCATACGCATTCATCTACATATCATATCTTAATCTCTGCTACCATTGATTGATACATCACAACATTATTTTTGGGCTGATCTTTCATGACATTTTGAGCCTGAGAGAATGGAGATATTGATGACTGAGTGAGGCCGAGGGCCTGTACATGAGTGATATTTATGGAGCAGGATGCATGCCGCAATTATTTTGATCTATAACATGATTGGCTTATTATAGTGCTTGGGATGAATGAGGCCTCAGGACTCTGCACCACAGTGAGTACAAGTACCTATTAAGTGTGAGTGCGAGTGTCGAGCGATTAGGAGGATTGAGTGACTGTGAGGACTGAGTGATTGGGAGGACTGAGTGACTTGGAGGAATGAGTGGATTGATACTTTGAGAGTATGCATACGGTTTTTCACTATGTTGTATTGCATTTGACATACACATTTGACATATACACATAGAGATGCATTTTCCTTATGCTGTATGGTTTCACGTCATTCATAACTTCTCATAGACATTGACATGTAGGCATAGATATGTATTTTCCTCGTTCCATTTGATAATGAAACATTTACTTGTGGAAAAGTATTGGAAAGAAAATTTATAGTTTTAGACTTACTCATATTTTTGGTGATTTCGGCAAAGTCTTGAGTTTTATCTTGAAAAGCAAATGACCGTTTTCCGGAACTGTGAACGAGAAGATCATTTTTACCGTAGAGTTCTTACTTGTGCTACTTCCATTATATTGTTATGAACGGTTACTGATTATTGGTGTCGAACACCGACATTTGTTACAGCTCGTCACTACTTTCAACCTAAGGTAAGGTTTGTTACTTATTGAGTACATGGGTCGGTTGTACTCATACTACACTTCTGACCTTGCGTGCATACTTTGAATATTAATGTTACTGTATATGATGGAAGCTAGCATTGAAGATATACCTACATCCTAGTTACAGTTACCTGGGTAGCTTTAGACTTGTGAAATTTGTTTATGTACATTCAAACAGATGATGTATTTATTTCATACTAGATTTGTAAGCTCTAAATTTTAGAAGCTCATGACACTACTAGAAATTCGAAAAAAAACGACCACGAAAAGCGATCAAATTTGGTCGCTTATTGGCCAAAAAGCAACCAAACAGGCCTGATCAAAATTAAGCTGGTCCCTTTACCTTAGGGACCAAAGTTGGTCGCCAATTAGCGACCAACTTTGGTCTGTAAGATAAAAGGACCAAATATTTCGGGTAAAGAAAAAAGCGACCAACTTTAGTCGCTTTAATATTTTAATAATATAACTTTGGCGACCAAAGTTGGTCGCCACATGTAAATTACGTTATTTATTTATTTATTATTAATTAAAAAAAAGTGACCTGCTTTGGTCTATAAAAAATATTATATTTTAAAATCTGGATATTTGAGACCAAAGTTGGTCGCGTTATTATTAATTTTTTTTAATTTTTTTTAAAATAAGCGACCAAAGTTGGTCGCTAACTTCAAGAACTAATTATTTTTTAATTATAAACGACCAACTTTGGTTGCTATATTTTCAAAAATTATTTTCTTAAATGGAATACCGACCAAAGTTGGTCGCTTGTGAAAAATCTGGATTTAGTGGTGACCAAGGTTGGTCGCAATTGCCCAAAAAATTGCTTTTTAAGTGAAAAGCGACCAACTAGCTACCAAAGTTGGTCGCTTGTTTTGGTATATTTTTGGCAGAAACTGCATGTTTTGGCCAGCTACACCACCTGCAGCTTACCAAAAATCCTAAACAAACATTTTATGCCAACAACAACAACAATCAAAAGTAACAAAGTATAAAGTTCAATATAACTAACACATTAAGCTAACAAAACTAAGTTAACGCTTATTACAAGACCATTCGAAAATCGGTTCTATTGTCTAGTTCAAAGTATATAAAGTACTCAAGGAGTGTTCTTTCAGCATCCTCGCCCGAAAGTTGGATTGCCTTGCCCGATTCATTAGGTGGCTGACTGCGTATGAATTCCCCCACACCAGCTGTGAAGTGAACCTATAAGAAAAATTATATTGAATTAGTATTTCAAAATTTAAATAAAAGTAAATCAAAATACTTAATGAAAAGTAGAAAACTTACATGTATAGTAAAGGCTCGACCCTCGACCCACCTTTCTGAATCAGTCTCTTTCTTCTTCTTTACAATACGAGTTTCATTGAATAGCTCATGATCTTGCTTCATTGGCATCATAAAGTTGTTTGGTGGCTTTGGTGATTATCCTCGTGGTACTATTACTCGGGATGAACTTGGATACAGAGAATAACTTGGATACAGTACCTGACAAGGTATGTCTTTGATCAATTGTTGTTCTCATTAGTGACATTGATGATGAGAATGCAATGGCATATTTTTCAAATAGTGATGGTGTAGGTAGGATTTAACATTTCCTAAGTAGCTAAAAGAGGTTATAGAGGAATTCTCTACTTCATTTTATAAGAGGAAAAGAAAGTTTAATTGATAGTGACAAGGTTGATGGTGATGTAACGTTTTCCGTTGGTCATGGCAGTTCCCATAAAATGGGGATTATAAGACTCTATGTTGACAAAGACGAAAGGAAATTTTATTCTCAACTTTCTTCTAAGTCTGATCCGTACAAGCTTAATGGGATTGATGATATTTCTTCGGATTCAGATAATGATTTGACTGACAAAAGTATGGAAATGCTAATAAAAGGAATTAAAGGTAAAACGTTTTTCTTGGTAGAGAAGGATGCTGAACTTTGCATGAACGTGAAGCATCCTACTCTTCCAAGAATAATCTTTGACCTTTAATTCTTTTTATTAGCATTTCCATACTTTTGTCACTCAAATTATTCTCTAAATCCGAATAAATATCACCAATTTCATTAAGCTTTTACGGATCATACTTGGAAGAAAGTTGAGAATAAAATTTTCTTTCATATTTTTCATCATAGAGTCTTATGATCCCCGTTTTATGGGAACTGCCATGACCAACGGAACACATTCAATCACCAGCAACCTCGTCACTCTCAATTAAACTTCTTTTCCTCTTGGAAAATGAAGTAGAGAATTCCTCTATAACCTCTTCTTTTATCTACTTAGGAAATGTTAAATTCCTACCTATAGCATCACTATTTGATTAACATGCCATTGCCTTCTTGCCCCAAAGGCAAATTGTAGAAGATCATAACACCAACAAATTTAGTACGTTCAATTAGGACAATAACATCCCATCATAGAAGAAAAATCTATAACGCTTGCAATTATCAAGCCTCATTACTTCCACCAGTCCACATCTGACCATCCTTAGTTCGATCATCTTTCCCCTCCCGGGAATAAAACACTGAATCTCTTAACTATGACTGAGTAAACCTCCCTTCAATTCAATCACTGCCCCGACACATAGGCAATCATCCTACCATCATATCACTACTGCGCAACATTCGCTCATAAGTATCATGGCAACTTTTGCCTAATCTCAGATCTCTCCAAAGTACCGCTGCTGAGACGAAACAATAGAATATCCTTCCACAAGGCGACGATAATAGCTCAAATAACCCCGCAGAGAGAAACACCCGCGCCACCTTCGTAGTACTATTAAAATTCTACAACTCTCGATTCATAACAAGTGCTTTGCGTCGTATAAGATTGAGTAGGAAGGATACAAAGGCGTAAGCCTCGCATGAATCAAATCGCACCACAAGGAATCAAGAAGGGAAGTACTCCTAATAGTCCTGCAGCCTTTCAAGTATAAGTACAGATGTCTCCGTACTGATCCGCGAGACTCTACTAGACTTGCTCATGACTCGTGAGACCTTAGGAACCTAGTGCTCTGATACCATATTGTCACGACCCAAAATTCACTAAGGTTCATGGTGGCACCGGACACTGCAGTCAGGCAAGCCAACCAAATTACTTAATCAAAATCTCGTTTTAATACTTTTGAAATCTAGGATTTTCCTTCAATTTTAGCAATATTGAAGAATATAGTCTCAATTCAAATTTAAATGATAAGAAGTTAATACAATACTTCAAACCATCCTAGAACCCAGTGTCCCAAGTGCATGAGCATCTACTGACAAGAAAATAAAATACAACATCCGTACGGAATACAGTGGACAGGAAGTAAATATAGTACATTGGAAGGGATTGCTCTAGTTGCGGCGGTCTCGAATGATGCAGTTCACCTTGTCCCAGAATCATTCGTGCTGCTACGCCTAGTAGACCACTAGAGTTACATATACCTGTGCAACAAAAATGCACAGAAGTGTAGTATGAGTACGTAAACAATGTGTACTCAATGAGTATCCCGCCTAATCTCGAAGAAGTAGAGACGATATGGTCGACTTCAATACTTGCTAGAGGTCCAATAACAACATATAAAAAGTATGAGGAAATCATGGATTTGTATAGCAGTTCTAACTCACAAAGCGAGAAAACAGGTAAACACCTTCAACAAATAATAAAGGATTTTCAAGATTTACCTTTCATTATTTTATCAATTTATATCAAGCCATGAAAGGCAATATCCACATTTAAAATTCTCAGGAAGCAATATATATCATGCGCAAATCATGCCGAGGTCGACGACCCGCTCTAACAGAAATGTAAAATGTGCACTGCCGAGGGTCGAACGGCCCGAACCATAGATGCATCTATTTAATCTATTGAGGCGTTCGGCCCATTCCATAAATAAACACATACCCTACTCGTGAATCATGCATGCGACACAGGTACACATAAGGATACATTCTCAACCAGTCAATTAAGAACTTATCGGGGAGTATTTATCCAAATAAAACCAATTCCCCTTTAACAAATTTTAAGAAATGAAGTTTAATATTTTTAAAAATTTACTTACTAATTCAATGTGATTTAAGCAATTCAAGCTATCAATAGGTTCATAAATAATCCAAGTATAACATGTTTTTAGGTCCTAACTACCCGGATAATAGCATAATAGTAGCTACGCACGGACTCTCGTCACCTCGTGCATACGTAGCCCTAACTACCCGGATAATAGCATAATAGTAGCTACGCACGGACTCTCGTCACCTCGTGCATATGTAGCCCCCACAAATAGGAGCACATAATCAATTATTTCATCTATGGGGAGAATTCCCTCTTACAAGGTTACAAAGGAGACTCATCTCGCTCCGAAGATCCATATTCGGCATCCCACGCCCTTCCGAAGACTCTAGTTGATGCACCACGCTCCAAAACTAGCCAACGGTTATGTAAATCCATTAATATATGCTCAAATATTAATTACAATCTAATTTATAGAAATTCCTAACTCCGATCAAAAAGTTGACCAAAACGCCCTCAGTCCCAAGTGGCCGAAATTCGAAATTTTTTGAAGATAAAGATTACCCATAACCTTAGGAACTCAAATATATAATTTCACTAAAGTCCATACTCAATATCATGGTTAAATTCCAAGAATAAAATTTCTAGGTTTTCCACCAAAACTTCAATTTTCTACAATTTTCCAAGTCTAAATCCGTATTTAAACCTTGTATTTAACTCAAAGCTAGCATAAATTACTTACCTCATGACAAGTGACGAAAATGGCACCTCAAAGTTGCTCCCCATCGACTCCAATGAAAGAATAATGGGGTTGAAATGAACCCAACCCTGAACTTTTAAAGACCTCACTGCCTCAGCTGCTTCCACACCTACGGTCCCTTGACCGCTTCTGCGGCTCCGCAGATGCGGTTCAATTGTCGCATTTTCGGTCTTCCTTGGGCCACCCACTTTTCGCTTCTGCGACATCCCCTCCGCAGATGCGTCCCGTCTTCTACAGAACAACGACCGCATCTGCCGTCCACTCCAGCTTCCCCTCTTTCCGCTTCTGCGACCCCTCTACCGCAGGTGTGGTCCCGAATCTACGGCAATATGACCGCATCTGCGGTCCCTTCTCTTCTAGGCCGAAAACCACTTCTGCGGTTAAAGTGCCGCATCTACGGTCCAAAAACCGCAGATGCAGTTATGACAGCAACCAACAACCTTCAGCCTTCCCAAAAATCCATTTTCGATCCGTTAACCACCCAGAATCCACCCGAGGCCCCCGGGACCCCAACAAGTCACACCAACCAGTCCCAAAATACATTATGGACTTTCTCGAGGCCTCAAATCACATCAAACAATGCAAAAATCATGAATTACACCCCAATTCAAACTTTATGAACTTTAGAACTTCAAACTTCTATTTCCGATGTTTAAGCTTATCAAATTACATTCGATTTACCTCAAATTTTGCACACAAGTCATATTTGACATTACGGACCTACTCTAACTTTCAGATTCCGACCCCTATATAAGAAAGTCCACTACCTGTCAAACTTCTCAAAACCTTAAATTTCTATCCTTAGCCAAATGACTTTAAAATGACCTTCGGATCAACGAATTCATTTCCGATCGCGCTCCCAACTCCAGAATCACCATACGGAGCTTTTACCAGACTCAAAATCCCAAACGGACATTGATAACACTGAAGTGCACCTCAAGCCAAACTTAAAAAATTTCTTCCAAAATGCTAACTTCCACAATAGGCGCCAAAACGCTCCCGAGTTATCCAAAACCTAATCCGGGCATACGCCCAATCCAAAATCATCATGCAAACCTGCTGGAACCTTCAGATCCCGATTCCGAGGTTGTTTACTCAAAATTTCAATCCTAGTTCATTCTTTCAACTTTATGCTTTCGAAACAAGGATTCTCCTTCCAAATCAACTCTGGACTTCCCAAAATTCAATTCCGACCACACGTCCAAGTCACAATACCTGAAATGACGCTGCTCATGGCCTCAGACTGTTGAATGACTCCTAGGGCCCAAAACGACCTATTGGGTCGTTACACATAAACCAAAATTTCAATTCATATCCTAAAGGTTCAATTCATATCCTAAAGGTTCAATTCATATCCTAAAGGTTCAATTCATATCCTAAAGGTTCAACTCATATCCACAAAAGTTCAAGTCATCCTAAAACTTCAATTTATAATCTGAAATTCCAATACATAAACCAAAATTTCAATTCATATCCACAAAAATTCAAGTCTTATCCTAAAATTTCAAGTTATAATCTAAAATTCTAAACTAGATTTATATCCTAAACCATAGATTATAACTAAACTATCAAAATAATACAAAGTATAATTGAAAGTTAGGATTATATCCGAAAAATTTAACCCATACCCTAAAAGTTCGATTCACAAGAACAAATCATAAACCCTAAAAGTTTAGGGTTTCTTCTCTTCAAAACATTTCTTCCCCAAATTAGTAGGTTAAACTAAATATTTTAGCCACTAACAATTATCATAGATTTAATTTAGCTAAGAACAACTAATTTTTAAAAATCAAACTAGAAGGAATTAAACAAAATCAATGTATTTTGAAAAAAACAAAGAAAGGAGAGAGAAACCTACCTGGGCAGGAGGACACCGGCGGTGGAGTTCCTGCCGCCGATGGGCGTCGGTGCCGCCGATGGCGCCGCTGCTACTGGGAGTCGGAAGGGGGGGAGGGTTTGAGTGAGAGAGAGAGAGAGAGAAGAGAGAGTTTGGAGAAATATTTTGAAGAAAATAAGTGAATAGGAGGGGAAACTCGTTTTTGGACACTGTTTCTAGAAAGAGCGACCAACTTTGGTCGCTATTTTTGGTAGCAAAAAAAGTAGTGACTATTTTGACCAAAATAGCGACTAAAGTTGGTCGTTAGTTTCTGATTGTTTGACCAGAATAGCGATCAATATTGGTCGCTATATCTAAAAAAAATTACTTTTAATTCAATTTAAAATTCTATATATATAATAGAGAGCTTAATATGATACTTAATATGAGCTATATTCGATATAATATTAGCTATTATATCGTAAGTATAATATTATATACTTAGTATGGCGTAAGTATATATGTCATATATATAAGCTATATTTGATATAATATTACCTAATATACTTATACTTAGTGCATAGTATAGCGTAAGTGTGTGTGTGTGTGTATGTGTATATATATATATATATATATATATATATATATATATATATATATATATATATATATATATATATATTATATATTCGATATAATAATAGATAATGCACTTATACTTAGTGCATAGTATAGCTGTGACGACCTAAAGGGTCATCACTTGTTTTCTTACCTATTCTGTACTTCTGAGGCCTTGAAAACCTCATTTAGGGTTGCCCCGATTCGCGCGCGCAGTCCGAGTACGTAGCCGGAAAGCTTAAATATGAATTATGTGAGAAAGTCAATATTTTGGGTAAACGGACCCGGACCCGTGATTTGACGGTACCGGAAGGTCCGTAGGAAAATATGGGACATGTGCATGTGCCCGGAATCAAATTTCGAGGTCCCAAGCCGGAGAATGAAATTTTGTGTAAAATTGTTTTCTGGAAATAATTAAGGAAAATGGAAACGAAATTTGATTAGAAGACTATGGTATCGGGCCTGTATTCTGGTTCTGGCGCCTGGTACAAGTCTTATATATGATTGAAGCACCTTCTGTAAAGCTTGGTTGAAAATGGACGTCGTTTGATGTGTTTCGAACTTAAGATGGAAAATTTGATGTTTTATGAAAACTGGAGAAAATTATGGATTTTCAGGCTTAATTCGATGTATACGATGTTATTTTGGCGATTTGATCGCACGGATAATTCCTTAGGATGTTTTTGCGGTGGTGTGTATGCTCGGTTTGCAGCCCCGAGGGCTCGGGTGAATTTCGGGTAGGTTCCCGGATGCCTTAGGCTTAAAAGATCAGATGTTGCAGGTTCAAGAAGTGTTGCAGGTCACTGAATCATGGCAGAGCGTCCGCGGTCGCCTTAATGCTGTCCGCGGTGGAGGCTGTGCGGTCGTGGTAAATTTTGCGTGGTACACACAGCGAGGTTCAGATTCAAGTCCTCAGGACCATGGCAGCGCAGCCGCGGTCCGCGGTGGAGGCCTATGCGGTCGGTGATCCTTTTTGGGCGGTCCGCGCAGGGAACTTCTGAGGGGTATAAATAAACGGGAATTTCATTTATTTTTCACTTTTCAAATACCCAAAACATAAGAGGCAATTTTTCAAACAATTCTTCTTCTTCAAAATGATTGGTAAGCGATTTCTAACTCATTTTCTTCACTCCTTAACATCTTTTAACATAATTTCAACTTCAAATCAAAGATTTTAATGGGGAAATTTGGGTATTTTGAGTAGAACCTAGGTTTATCTAAAATTGGGGATTTGGACCTCAATTTGAGTTTCGATTTTAAAACAAGTTACATATTTGAATTCGTGGGGGGAATGGGTAACCGGGTTTTGGTTCGAACCTCGGATTTTGACCACATGGGCCCGGGGGCATTTTTGACTTATTGGGTAAAACCTTTTAAAACACATTTTCAAACATTGGGGTTGATTTATTTAGTATTTATTAGGGGTGTGCATTCAATTTATAGATTCGATTTTGACCCTTATCAATAATTACTTATCGATTATCAATTTGTACATATGCTTATCGTTATCGTTTCAATAAGATTTTGATTTTTTTTATTTCGATTTATCGATTTTGGGGGCTTATCAATTCGGTTATCGATTACACCAATAAGAAAATTTGCGGGATTCCACGGAAAGTATATCGCTATAAACGCGCCTAACTAATATAGACAAAAAGAAGCTAAAATAAGACGAACACCATTTATAATATAAAAATTGTGTCAACAAGCACATGCAACAAAACTAAAGTAAAGGATCAAATGTATGCCACCAACACTCCAACGGTATAAAAAACAAAATAAAACAAAACACATCATCACGGCTAATTCTATTTTCCATTAATTTTAATTTCATTCCCTTGATTTTTAAATATGATTATTCCTTAAATGCGGTAGAGGAAATAATAGGGAAAGGGACTTAGGGTAAAGGAAAGGGTATAGATTAGGGAAAATAATATTGTATAGCCGCTTTCAAAATAATAGCGGAATATATATACATTCTGTATGTTATATTAATCTATACAAATAGGTAATTACTCATTTAACAAATGTCTACAGTCTATGGGTGTGCATTCGATTTATCGATTCGATTTTGACCCTTATCTATAATTATTTATCGATTATCGATTTATACATATGTTTATCGTTATCGTTTCAATAAGGTTTCGAATTATTGATTTCGATTTCGATAACAAATAATCGATTCGATTTATCGATAAAGCGATTCGAATGCACATGTCATGAGCCAAAATCCGCAAAGGGTCGTGGTGGTGCCGGACACCGTTTCAGGCAAGCCAACTAAATTAATCGATTAAATTCTCCTCTTAATACCTTTGATATCTAGGATTTTTTTCCCTTCCATTTTTCATAAATAAAAGATCACTACTTGAATTCAAATTAAATAATAGCAATTAGTACAAATCTTTCGAAAACCATTTTCAGAACCCGGTGTCACAAATGCATGAGCATCTACTAATAAGAAATTTAAAATACAACATCCGTCCGAAATACAGTGGACAGGAAGTAAATACAATATGCTGGAAGGAACTATACTAGCTGCGGATCGCCTCAAATAATGCAACTCACCTAGTCCCAAAATCATCCGCGCTGCTACGCCCAGTAGGCTGCTAGAGATACATATACATGTGCAACAAAAATGCACAGAAGTGTAGTATGAGTACGTAAACAACGTGTACTCAATGAGTATCCCGCCTAATCTCGAAGAAGTAGAGACGAGATGGTCAACTTCGACACTTACCAGAGGTCAATTAACAATATCCTAGAAATGTGAGGAAAAACCATGGATTTATATAGTAGTTCTAATTTACGAAGTCAGAAAACAGGTAATCACCTTCAACAAATAATCAAGGGCTTTCAAGGTTTATTCTTTGTCATCTCATCAACTTATATCAAGCCACGAAGGGCCAATTTCACATTTAAAACTCTCAAGCGACAAATAACATGCGCAAATCACACCGAAGCGATGGCCCGATCCTACAGGAATATAAACTGTGCACTGCCGAGGGTCGAACGGCCCGAACCATAGATGCATCTATTTAATCTGCAGAGGCGTTCAGCCCATTCCATAAATAAACACATACCCTGCTCGCGAATCATGCATGCGACGCAGGTACACATAAGGATACATGCTCAATCAATCAATTATGAACTAATCGGGGATTATTTATCCAAATAAAATCAATTTTCCTTTAAAAAGTTTTAAGAAATGATGTTTAATCCTTTTAGAAATTTACTTACTAATTCAATGTGATTTAAGCAATTCAAGCTATCCATGGATTCACAAATAATACAAATATAACATGGTTTTGGGTCCTATCTACCCCGGACAATAGCATAATAGTAGCTACGCACGGATTCTCATCACCTCGTGCGTACATAGCCCCCACAAATAGGAGCACATAATCAATTATTTCACATATGGGGACAATTCCCTCTTACAAGGTTAGAAAGGAGACTCACCTCGCTCCGAAGATCGATAAACGACCTCCAAGCCTTCCCGACGACTCGAATCGTTGCCAAATATTTTGAAACTAGCCAAATAATGGCAAACTAATGAGAATATACTCGAATCCTTGTTAAAAATTCAAATTATACAAATTCCCAACTCTGCTTAGTGAAATGACCAAAATACCCTCGAGCCCACATGCCTAGATTTCGAAATTTCTCGAAGATATACTCTACCCATAGCTTCACTAGATCAAATATATAATTTACTCCTAATTCCATGCTCAAATTCATGGTAAAATCCAATTTATCAAGTTTCTAGGTTTTCTTCCAAAAATCCCAATTTTTCCCAAAATT
This sequence comes from Nicotiana glauca, assembly GCA_026770625.1. Taxonomy (NCBI): domain Eukaryota; kingdom Viridiplantae; phylum Streptophyta; class Magnoliopsida; order Solanales; family Solanaceae; genus Nicotiana; species Nicotiana glauca. The sequence goes on along the minus strand of MU751865.1, from coordinate 71,811 downwards.
TTCACGCCTAATTCCATAATATATTCTTGTATTTAACTTGGAAATGAGTAGGGGTAACTTACCTTAACATGGATGACAAAATCTCTTCTTGAAGATCTCCAAAAATCGCCCAATGAAGTGAAGAAAATGAGTGAAATGAACTCAACCCCATTTTTAAAACAATCTGCCCAGCGACTTCCGCACCTACAGCTCCTCTGCCGCTTCTGCGGCACCGCAGGTGCGGCCAATATTCCGCATCTGCGGTCTCACCCTTGGCTGCCCCTTCCGTTCCTGCGATATCCCTTCCACAGATGAGGTCCCGCTTATGCGGATCCTTGACCGCATCTGTAGTCTACGAGCCTTCGACCAATTCTGCTTCTGCGGGGCCGCTTTTTCGGCCCCTTTTCACCAGAAGCGGAAATACCACCAACCAGATAGCTTTCGCTTTTCCCAAAAATCCATTTGCGATCCGTTGGCCACCCGGAATTCACCCGAAGCCCTCGGGACCCTAACCAAACATACCAACCCATCCCAAGACACATTACGGACTTGCTCGAGGCCTCAAATCATGTCAAAAATATCACGAATTACACCCCGATTCAAGCTTTATGAACTTCGAAATTTAAAAATTCTATTTTTGATGTTTAAACCTATCAAATCACATCTGATTGACATGAAATTTTGCGCACAGGTTATATTTGACATTATGGGCCTACTACAGCTTTCAGAATCGGATTCCGACCCCGATATCAAAAATTCCACTTCCGGTCAAACTTCTCAAAACCTTAAATTTTCTATCCTTAGCCAAATGACTTTAAAATGACCTACGGACCTCCGAATTCACTTCCGATCACGCTCCCTACTCCAAAATCACCATACGGAGCTATTCCCAAACTCAGAATCCCAAATGGACATCGATAACACTGAAATGCACTTCAAGCCTAACTTAAGAAATTTCTTCCAAAATGCTAACTACCACAATAGGCTCCAAAATGCTCCCAGGTTATCCAAAACCTAATCCGGGCATACGTCCAAGTCCGAAATCATTACGCGAACCTGCTGTAACTTTCAGATCCTGATTCCGAGGTCGTTCACTCAAAATTCCCATCCTAGTTCATTCTTTAAACTTTAAGCTTCTGAAACAAGAATTCTCTTTCCAATTCAACTCCGGATTTCCCGAAACTCAATTTCAACCGCGCGTGCAAGTCATAACGCCTGAAATGAAGCTTCTTATGGCCTACGACTACTGAACGGACCGTTAAGACTCAAAACGACCAATCGGGTCATTACATTCTCTCCCACTTAAACGTACGTTCTTCCTCGAACATGCTGAGGTCTTCACTGGAGTGGTCTGAAATCACTGCTTAACTTCTCATGCGGCTTCCCGTGCTACCACAACTCAGTTGAGCATATTAGCTCGATCAGTTCTGAAGATACTTTCTTATGTTCAAGCAGATACGCCTTAAAGTCCAATTCCAACATCCGGAACATCAAAACTAGGCCTATTTCCATCATGCGCTCATCATATCAATAAATACCCATTGTACCCAGAGGTGTCTGCATAACTTTGCTGAATTCACAACTTGCACCACTTTACTTATAGGATCACCATAACTTTCTCTGATTAATAAATCGAAATTCCACGAATCTGAGGCTCCCATTGTACCTCATGACCTACATAGGTTTTGCTCTAAGTCTTACAATAACACCACAATGGAAGAGATGTGCCGAAATTCATAACCAACTTCCGAGTCAACAAATCATTAGGTCTATACCCCTGACAAAACCATCACCTCATACAGGACCAAATAATGGCCGTATCTCCATAATATACTTCATATACTCATATTGAACAGATCCTAAATCCAAAAATCTCGTCTCACCCAGTATGAACTGCTTAGGCAATAAGCCACCCCGGACATAATCAAAAGTGTCATATGATGCCACAATGTGCCAATAGGCCACTAATTCGAACGCGACACGAAAGGAAAAGGAACTCTAGAAGGAATTACCTAAATCACGCACAATTACGGACTCTCCTTAGAAAACAGGAAGCAAGGCATACAAAATAGCATATAGAAAACTATACTCAACATCACACTGTTGCGGTGTGCAACCCGATCCACACAGCATAACCATGGCGGCGTGCCACCCGATCCACACGTAGAACTCACATAAGGAGATGCACATCAAGCTAAAATTGCTCATTACAATAAAATACTGAATCTCGGTCACAAGCACTCTAAGTGTATAGTACCACTCCCTGGGGAGACATATATGTTATAATCCACAACTCTAGCACAACCGAGGTGCAATACACGATCTGAATCTCAAGAGCCATCCTGCTCATATAACCTCATCTCGATGTGGAACCTCAATACGTTAGAAGTTTACCAAGCTGTCTCACAACTCACACGGCGCAATACATCATTACATGAAATAGCTGAAGACGAAATAACACCCTGACTACTCTAAGGAGCGCATTACTGAAATGAACACAACTGGCCTGATATAAAGCCATGTTCACATCTAACTCAATCCACTGATATCAAGCCAATTTTTGATTTCACCAACTAGGCTAATAACCTTTCAAAGGCCCATAGTAACTACCCTTTCCTCGTAACACATAAGAATAACCATCATAACCGGAGCAACCTCCTCAGACCACAACCCAATAAACAAAGTGCCCTCCAGGCATAAATTCTCAAATTAATGATATTACAACAATCCTCATACTTGGTTTAAATCTTTAGTTGATCAAGTGACTACATGTTACTTATACAATCTTCCCGAGGGAAATGCTCCCACAATCTTCCGAAATAAATAACGGGTCCGCACATCTAAACCATCGGTTGCACTAATGCCGAAAAGTGATCAAGAATCCTTAACCAGGATACAAAGCCTCTTTCACAACACATCAATCTCAGGTGACGCTAAATACAATACCACTTTACTTTAACATTCCACCCTTTTCTTGCTCATCCGAGCTCGTGACATCCTTACCAGCGCCAAACTGCAACCTCGATCCTCACTTTGAATTTCCATGCTGCTCACTGCACCGAACGTGCCAACATACGATAGAACACGATCCTCATCGCAACTCTGAAACCATTAATATTTTAACACTTCGTTACATAAGAACTTTTCACTTAAGTCACTTCAGGAGAATCATAGCAATACGCAGGTAAATTTCCATAACCGTAGGATATGCAATCTCTAAGTAGCGGTCCAAGCCACCATAGCCCTTCCGGAATCCGCTTCCACTTAACAAGCCATAACGGAAGAATGCTTCCGAATAACATCAATTATGGCGGCTGACAAGTCTCACATGCACCGCTACAAATCATACACATAACTTGATCACGCGGAATGAACTGATCACCGGCCCCAATGTGCCAATTCAACTATGGCTATTCAATCTACCTTCTTCCAATTTATCCTTGCTTTCCTTAGAAATGATACTAACTCCATTCAACACATGACATACTCCATCAACACTCACCCCGAGTGACCTTGAATTACGAGACCATGCTATCTCAAATCCTTGCTTGCCTTAGAAATGATACTAACTCCATTCAACACATGACATACTCCATCTACACTCACCCCGAGTGACCTTGAATCACGAGACCATGCTATCTCAAATCCCACGAAATGTTTCATATCTCTCAAATGCTATACCGCAAGTCAAAATATCATAGAGCATTCTGGGCACCTTCTCATAAGCTGCTACAAAGCTTGATCCTTAATTGTACTCATAGGCTCGAAATCATTAGGTGCCACACTTTATCTTTTGAGTCCTCCTAGGACCATTGCTGAGAGCCACTCGCTCTGACTTGGCCCCAAATATAGTCAACTCCATGAGTCTTCCACCACATGAACACCCTCTTGGCGAAGAACCCACCGAATCACTTCCCTTGGAACCCGCATCTATACAGGGCAAAATCCTGAATCTTTCCCCAAGTCTGAACACGGGCCAATAGGTCCAACGATAGCCCACCTCTAATACTTCCTTTACTTAAATTACCACTTATGGTCCTTTCCGTAGCTGAAATAGCACATAGGTATGCTAATAGCCAAAAATCTCGCAAGCAGTTAACTCTGCAACCCCATCATAAGAGGTGGAACTCTCCCACTTAGCTTGAAGCCATTATTTCACAACTCTGGAATTCACCAAGATTCCCTAGCTTCCATCGACATAACCTTGCATGATTAACTGCATAAATTCTCGAATTCTTTCTGCAAAACCCCATTCTTTTATACTATGATTCGCCCACTACATTTGCACGGCCGATCTTTTTGCTACATAACCGATACAATTCTTCACAGAAGCCTCGCCAACCACGTGACTACTAACCTGCTCACTTGGATAACCTGCCTATAGAAGGCTCTCCCCGACATCTTCCCACACTGCTGCACAGGGTACAATTACTACGACATCAATGACCCTCCCTGAGTTTGAGCTCACTCCCCAGATGCACAGGTCCATTTACCCCTCATGGACACCATTTAAATGTGCGACAACATCCTTCCAATTCAAATTTATGCTGCATCCTTCTTCATTTAAGCGGCTCCTTTCCGTTATACTAAATATCCGGCCGTACAAGAATCCCTACTTCAAATCAGGCCCGTAGACCCCAATAACCAAGCACCAATATTCTCAAATCATTCCAAACTCTTATTAAGGCGCATAGTCATCTTATTACCAAGCCCTATATAGCTCTGTAACTCTCCCACTTTGGGCAAACTCGCTCCTTTAATCAACTACTCGACCTACGTTTCTTATACATGGCCTTTAGAAGTTCAAAACTCCGCCTGACACTTCCCACATGTCTTTCCTCACACTTTGCTGCCTTAAATAAACTCTATCTTCATGGAACTTGAACCCACAACTGCTACTAACCTTAAGCCTATCCAAAGGTCATCTTTATTGAACCGTCAACATTAGAAATTCTAATTCGATCCTAAACCACCGCACCATGCGATATCTGACAGTTGTATCTCCAATAGTATTTCACAATATCCTGCCATAAAGGCGAATTGTAGCAGATTATAACATCGACAAACTTAATACGTTCCATTAGGACCACGGCACCCCATCATAGAAGAAAGCTCCACCATGCTTGCAAATACCAAGTCTCATTACTCCCACCAGCCCACATCTGACTATCCTTAGTTCGACTACCTTTCCCTTGCTGGGAATAAAATACTAAATCCCTTGATTACATACTGAGTAAACCTCCCTTCAAGTCATTCACTGCCCCGACATGTGGGCAAACATCCTACCATCACAACAATACTATAGAATAATCGCTCATAAGCATCGAGGCAACTTGCGCCTAGCCCCAGAGCCCTCAGAAGTCCCGCTATTGGGCTGAAACCTTCAAAGGTCTTTATACAACGTGATGATAATAATCCAATCAACTATGCCGAGAGAAATATCTTGTATCCCCTCTGTAGTACCATTACGATTCTTTAATTCTCGATTTATAACAAGCGTTTTACGTCGCGTAAGATTGAGTAAGAAGGAACACAGGCATAAGCCTCACATGAATCAAAACGCACGATATGGAATCAAGAAGGGAAGTACTCCTAACAGTTCTGTAACCTCCCGAGGATAAGTACAGACGTCTCCGTACCGATCAGCGAGACTCTACTAGACTTGCTCATGACTCGTGAGACCCTAAGAACCTAGTGCTCTGATACCAAGTTGTCACGACCCAAAATCCACTAAGGGTCGTGGTGGCGCTAGACACCGCTATCAGGCAAGCCAACTAAATTAATCGATTAAATTCTCCTCTTAATACCTTTGAAATCTAGGATTTTTTTTCCTTCCATTTTTCATAAATAAAAGATCACTACTTGAATTCAAATTAAATAATAGCAATTAGTACAAATCATTCAAAAGCCATTCCCAGAACCCAGTGTCACAAGTGCATGAGCATCTACTAATAAGAAATTTAAAATACAATATCCGTCCGAAATACAGTGGACAAGAAGTAAATACAATATGCTGGAAGGACTATACTAGCTGTGGGTCGCCTCGAATAATGCAACTCACCTAGTCCCAGAATCATCTGCGCTGCTACGCCCAGTAGGCTGCTAGAGATACATATACCTGTGCAACAAAAATGCACAGAAGTGTAGTATGAGTACGTAAACAATGTGTACTCAATGAGTATCCCGCCTAATCTCGAAGAAGTATAGATGAGATGGTCAACTTCGGCACTTACCAGAGGTCAATTAACAATATCCTAGAAGTGTGAGGAAAAATCATGGATTTATATAGTAGTTCTAATTCACGAAGCCAGAAAACAGGTAATCACCTTCAACAAATAATCAAGGGTTTTCAACGTTTATTCTTTATCATCTCATCAATTTATATCAAGCCACGAAGGGCTAATTTGACATTTAAAATTCTCAAGCGACAAATAATATGCGCAAATCACACCGAGGTGACGGCCCGATCCAATAGGAATGTAAACTGTGCACTGCCGAGGGTCGAATGGCCCAAACCATAGATGCATCTATTTAATATGCCGAGACGTTCGGCCTATTCCATAAACAAATATACCCTGCTCACGAATTATGCATGCGACGCAGGTACACATAAGAATACATGCTCAACCAGTCAATTAAGAACTTATCGGGGATTATATATCCAAATAAAACCAATTTTCCTTTAACAAATTTTAAGAAATGACGTTTAATCCTTTTAGAAATTTACTTACTGATTCAATATGATTTATGAAATTCAAGTTATCCATGGGTTCACAAATAATCCAAATATAACATGGTTTTGGGTCCTATCTACCCGGACAATAGCATAATAGTAGCTACGCACGGACTCTCGTCACCTCGTGCATACGTAGCCCCCAAAAATAGGAGCACATAATCAATTATTTCACCTATGGGGACAATTCCCTCTTACAAGGTTAGAAAGGAGACTCACCTCGCTCCGAATATCCACAAATGGCCTCCAAGCCTTCCCGGCGACTCGAATCGTTGCCAAATGTTCCGAAACTAGCCAAATAATGGAAAACTAATGAGAATATACTCGAATACTTGTTGACAATTCAAATTATACAAATCCCCAACTCCTCTTAGTGAAATGACCAAAATTCCCTCGGGCTTACTTGCCCGGATTCCGAAATTTCTCGAAGATATACTCTACCCACAGCTTCACTAGCTCAAATATATAATTTACTCTAATTCCATGCTCAAATTCGTGGTAAAATCCAATTTATCAAGTTTTTAGGTTTTCTTCCAAAAATCCCAATCTTTCCCACAATTTTCATGCCTAATTCCATGATATAATCTTGTATTTAACTTGGGAATGAGTTGGGGTAACTTACCTCAACATGGATGATAAAATCTCTCCTTGTAACTCTCCAAAAATCGCCCAATGAAGTGAAGAAAATGTGTGAAATGAACTCAACCCCATTTTTAAAACAATCTGCCCAGCGACTTCCGCACCTACAGCTCCTCTGCCACTTCTGCGGTTCCGCAGGTGCGGCCAACATTCCGCATTTGTGGTCTCACCCTTGGCTGCCCCTTTCGCTCCTGCGATATCCCTTCCGCAGATGCGGTACTGCTTCTATGGATCCTTGACTGCATCTGCGATATACGAGCCTTCGACTAATTCTGCTTCCGCGGCTCCCTCCATCACTTCTGCAGGGCCGCTTCTGCGGTCTCTTTTCCGCAGAAGCGAAAATACTAGCAACCAGATAGCTTCAACTTTTCCCAAAAACCCATTTTCGATTCGTTGGCCACCCATAATTCACCCGAGGCCCCCGGGACCCGAACCAAACATACCCACCAGTCCCATGACATATTACGGACTTGCTCGAATCCTCAAACCATATCAAACAACGCTAAAACCACGAATTACACCCCAATTCAAGCTTTATGAAATTCGAAATCTCAAAATTCTATTTCCGATGTTTAAACCTATCAAATCACATTCGATTGACCTCAAATTTTGAGCACAAGTCATATTTGACATTACGGACCTACTCTAGCTTTCGGAATCAGATTCCGATCCCGTTTCGATCCCGATATCAAAAAGTCCACTTCCGGTCAAACTTCTCAAAACCTTAAATTTTCTATCCTTAGCCAAATGACTTCAAAATGTCCTACGAACCTCCGAATTCACTTCCGATCCCGCTCCCAACTCCAGAATCATCATACATAGCTATTCCCAGACTCAGAATCCCAAACGGTCATCGATAACACTGAAATGCACTTCAAACCCAACTTAAGAAATTTCTTCTAAAATTCTAACTTCCACAATAGGCGCCAAAACGCTCCCGGGTTATGCAAAACCCAATCCGGGCATACGCCCAAGTCCGAAATCATCTTGCGAACCTGCTATAACCTTCAAATCCTGATTCTGAGGTCGTTCACTCAAAATTCCCATCCTAATTCATTCTTTCAACTTTAAGCTTCTGAAACAAGAGTTCTCTTTCCAATTCAACTCTGGATTTCCCGAAACTCAATTTCGACTGTGCGTGCAAGTCATAACGCCTAAAATGAAGCTGCTCATGTCTTTCGACTACTGAACGGAGCGCTAGGCCTCAAAACAATCGGTCGGGTTGTTACAGCACACCTCTAGTATTTATTAATGTAATTAAGTAATTTGTGGCTAGATTCGAGCGGATTGGAAGTGGAATCACAGGGTAAAGCTATAGGTTAGGTTTGAGTGGAATTCAAAGCATCGAGGTAATTGTTTGGTTTAACAATAGCTTGAGGGATTAGGAGTTGAGTCATAATTGCTATTTGTTTTGTGTTGGGTACGGCGTATGGGCATGGTGACGAGTATCCATGCGTCAGTGTCGAGCATGACCGTGAGTCTTAATTTGATAATTGCGTACCCTTTCTTGATCCTATGAAAGTTGTGACTGAATATTGATATTAGTTGTGTCAAGAAAAAGTTGAATAGGATTGCGCTGACTCTCCCTAGTCGGGATGTTTGACTTGTTGTTATCGTTCACTTGCCGGGAAGAGTATTAACTTGATTGTTCCCTTGCCGGGATTTATATTGTGTATTATATTAAAATGGGAGCGGGTGGTATGCCTACCATAAGGGATATTGAAATGGGAGCGGATGGTACGCCTACCATAAGTGATATTGAAATGGGAGCGGGTGATACGCCTACCACAAGTGATATTGAAATGGGAGCGGGTGGTATGCCTACCACAAGTGATATTGAAATGGAAGCGAGTGGTACGCCTACCATGAGTGATATTGAAATGGGAGCGGGTGGTACGCCTACCACTCGAATTCACCCTGAGGCCCCCGGTACCTCAACCAAAAACACATATGTGCCCCAATACCTTACTCAAACTTGCTTGAACCATCAAAACACTATAGTTAACATCAAAATCATCAAATTTCCTCAAATCAAAGCCTAAGTTCAACCAAAACTTCCGAAACTCGCATTCGATCAAAATCCAGACCAAATGATGTTTGAATGACCTGAAATTTTGAATACATATCCAAAATTACCTAACAAAGCTACAGTAATTCTCGGAATTCCATTCCGACCCTCGGATCAAAATCTCACCTATCAACCGGAATTCGCCTAAATACTAAACTCGCCAATTCAAGCCTAATTCTACACCGGACCTCCAAAATCAATTTTGATCATGCTCCTAAGTCACAAATCATCCTCTAAAGCTAACCGAATCACCGAAATTCATATCCGAGCCCTCTAACAAAATAGCCAACTTCTGGTTGACGTTTTCCAAAACAAGCTTTCCTTTAAGAGACTAAGTGTCTCATTTCCACCTAAAACCAATCCAATTCTACTCGATCACCTTAAATACTGATATTGAAGCATAGAGAAACATAACATGGGGGAAACGGGGTGGTGACTTACGTGACGACATGCCAGGTCATTACAGTATCCATGCGTCGGTGTCGAGCATGACCGTGAGTCTTAATTTGATAATTGTGTACCCTTGTTTGATCTTATGAAAGTTGTGACTGAATATTGGTATTAGTTGTGCCAAGAAAAAGTTGAATAGGATTGGTTATAGCTGATTCTCCCTTGTCGGGATGTTTGACTTGTTGTTATTGTTCCCTTGCCGGGAAGAGTTCTAACTTGATTGTTGCTTTGCCGGGATTTGTATTGTGTATTATATTGAAATGGGAGCGGGTGGTACGCCTACCACAAGTGATATTGAAATGGAAGCGGGTGGTACGCCTACCACAAGTCATATTGAAATAGGAGCGGGTGGTACGCCTACCACAAGTGATATTGAAATGGGAGTGGGTGGTACACTTACTAGTGATATTGAAATGGGAGCGGGTGGTACGCCTACCACGAGATATGGAGAAATGGGATCGGGTTGCATGCCTGCAACAGGATGAGTTGAATATGAAAGTTGTCTTATCTCTTCATTTTTGCTAGAAGTTAAACTGTAGATGTACGCTCTATTTTTCCTGATAAGTTCTTTCTATCTGTTACCCCTAAGCATGCTCCCTTCCCCAGTTTAAATTGCTATTTTCTTGTTATTTTCTCTGTGTTACTTGTATATATATCTGCACACGTTTTATCTGGAGTCTGGTCCTAGCCTCGCCACTACCCCGTTGGGGTTAGGCCAGACACTTACTAACAACATGGGATCGGTTGTGCTGATACTACACTTTGTGCTTTTTTTCACAGATCCAGGTCTTGTTCAGCAGCAGCAACAGTTGTGTGGGAGCAGGCCTTCAGTCCAGCGAGACCCGAGGTAGCCTTGGAGGCGTTCACAGGCCCGGCGTCTCCTCAATCCTTTATTTTGTCTGTTATCTCATTGTATTCAAGACCAACAGTTTATGTTCTCATTCAGACGTTTGTATATAGTATTCTTAGCAGTTTGTGAGTATTGTGACGCTAGTCTTGGGTAGAGTCTTTGTTGAATTTTTTCACAAATCTATCCAGTTTCTATAATATTTAGACTTCCGCTTATCATTTAATTTTGTTGCTTTTGTATTATTGCTGATAATTGTTGAAAGGGATAAGGTTGTTAATGAAAAAAAATTTAAATTTGGCTTGCCTAGCTCTTATTGGTAGGCGTCATCATGACTCCCGAGGGTGAAAAATCCGGGTCATGACAAGTTGGTATCAGAACTCTAGGTTACATAGGTCTCACAACTCATGGACAAGCTCAGACGAGTCTGAGGGATCGGTACGGAGACGTCTGTATTTATCCCCCCAGAGGCTATCGAATTTGGAAAAGTTTAACATTTGTTCTTCCTTGTCGTGCGGTTTGGTTTCTCAATGCTAATTAAATTTCTACTTTGTTCTTTCGCAGATAGCAAGAACACGCGCTTCCTTATCTTCCGATCAGCAGTCCGAGGCCCAAGCAGCTCCCGCTAGGGGCAGAGGACAAGGTCGTGCTAGAGGCCGAGGTAGGGGCAGAGCTCAGCCCCGAGCAGCAGCATCAGTGGTGGAGCCTCAGGTTGACTTTGAGGAGGAGGTTCCAGCCCCGACAGTTCTGGTGGACCCAGCTCAGGTCCCAGAGGGGTTTATCGCTACCCCAGTTCTTCAGGATGCTCTAGTTCGACTGGTAGGCCTTGTAGACATGTGATTTTTGACCCTCCCCAAGATTTTTTATATTTTAGCATGTAAATATTTAATTTAGGCCTAATAGTATTATTTTAACTAATTTTTACTATTTTACTTTATTTTATTATAAGAAAATGAAAAATTACAAATATGTTCATTAATATTTTGTAGTCATTTTTAATAAATAAAAAAAATACAAAAATAGTATCTTATCTTTATTTTTATATAATCTTGAAAACAAAAAAATGGTTTTATGATTTTGTAGTTTAGTTCAATTAATTAAAATTAGTTTTATGTTTTTATATTATAATTGTACATAATTTTAGAAGAAGGAATTAGTGTCGGGTTGGTTTATCCCGTCTTAATGAATTTTGTAGTTCTTTTTTTAGTCTTTGGCCCAATTTCAAAGCCCATAAATCCTAGATCCATACCCCTAAACCTAAAAACCCTACAAAAACTAACCTAGACCTATATATNAAATTACAAAAAAATATTTTAGTTTACGTATCTTTCGTAAACTTAAATAAAATAAAAACAAAAATAATACATTATCTTTATTTTTATATAATCTCGAAAAAACACAAAAATAGTTTTATGTTTTATAGTTTAGTTCAATTAATTTAAATTAGTTTTATATTTTTATATTATAATTTTAAAAGGAGAAATTAGTATTAGGTAGGTTAATCCCGTTTTTATAAATCTCGTGGTCCATTTTTCTAGTCTTTGGCCCAATTCCCCAGCCCATAATTCCTAGACGCATACCCCTAACCTAATCCCTATCCCTATGTATAGTATCTAACATCTAAAATAAACCTAGACCCTAAATATACATCAGCCGCATAACACTAAAGGAGACCTTCTTCTTCATGAGGTTTTGGACAAAAAATTAATGCTGAAGGAGGCGAACCCCCATCAGCGCCGATCTCTTGCTCTCACCAAAAGAAAAACTATTGGTTGACCCCTTCTTCTTCAATCTTGAGAACACCCTAGGCCAAAAGTCAACCGGCCTTCAAACACCATTATTTCAGCTCCAAACAAGAATAGAGAAGCCCTCATTCTCTAACCTGAATTTCTACCCAAAAAACTAGTAAAAAACGCATGCAAACTCCAGCACTTAAAACCAGCAAGACACCAGCTCATAACTAAGGCAAAACCCCTTTCAAAATGACTCCAAAACTGCCACCACAGTGAAGTTGTACTAGAGTTCCGTCCGTCGAGGTCGTCGGCGTGGTTTGTGGTTTGCCACGGTATCAGGTCGAGGTCTCTGTTTTTATTTGAGTTTATTTTTGCTGATTCTGTATTGGTTTCGAGACTGTGAATTTGAATTTCAACTAAAGAAGCTACTGTGAGCTATTCTCAAAACATAATGGATGATGAATATAAAAATTTGTTAGAAGAATGAATCTACCAAAAGTGGTAATTGACTATGAATCTTGCGAAAATGCTACTGATAGTGTTAATAAACATGGTATACATCTTGATGTGGTACAAGTTCTTACCAATTTTAACCTTATTGTTACCAAGGCATATGTTGGCTTTGATGGTGGTTGGTTCATGGATGTATTCGATGTCATTAATCAAGAAGGGGCCAAGTGGTGTCAGTGTTACTATGATTATTGTATGCATCTTGATTGTTGATGTGATGGTGTTTTCCCGGTATTCTACATATAGATACCGGCTTCTAAGGTTAGTCAAAATCTTTTCCTGGATAATTGTTCATAGCTGCTTGTATTATTTAAGTTTTCTGTTCAATTTGCTTATTATTGGCTATCGTTTGTTTGTTTAGCTTTGGCTTGGAAAACAATGTGTTAGATAAATTTTGACGTATGGCATAAGTATAGAGATGAAACTACATTCTGGGAGGATAACAAAGCAGAGGATTTGTGGATCTCAATAAAGGAGAAAGTTTACAATGACATCTCAAACATAGAAAACTAAACTATTTATGATGAACATCATAGCTGGCTTTAGGCGCGACTTAATATATCTATTGTGATTATGGACACGTTCGCATGACACGACTGCGATTCTAAAAACAAAACCGGAGTATGCGTTCGTGCAACTTCGGCTCAAATTTTCTTAATAAAATAAAGCGTTATTAATTGTGGGCACGTTCACGTGACATGATTTTGATGCGCCAAACAAATGGGTATACGTACGCGTAACCCATTTCAAGATAATTTTTCTTATTTAAAAGTGGTAAGGAGTAAATGCACATAGGCTCTAAAATCGTTAATTAAACAATTTTAGTAAGCCAAGTATTATCAAAACGACCGTGCTAGAACCACGAAACTCGGGAGCGCCTAACACCTTCTTCCGGGTTAATAGAATTTTTTACCTGAATTTCTGTGTTCTCGGACTGTATATATAGTCAAACCATTTCCTCGATTCGGGATTTAAACCGGTAACTTGGGACACCATAAATATCCCGAGTGGCAACTCTGAATTCTTTAAATAAATAATCCCGTCTTGATTGTCCTTTAATTTGAAAAACTCTCTTTATTATGCCTCTTTCTGGGGGTGTAGTAGAAAAAGGAGGTGTGACAGCTCTGGCGACTCTGCTGGGGAAAAGAAACCAGAATTTTTTGTTCAGGGTTCAAGAATTCGAGCTTGTTTTTTACTTGGCTTATTTATTGTTGATATTATTGTATTTTGTGAACCTTTGTGCTAAATGATATCTGTTTACCGCTTTAATATTATTGAATTGTATATAATTGTCTTCTTACGCTACACATCCGAGTCTTCTGAAAATGGTGCATACGTTCGCGTAGCCAACTTTTTCTGTAGAAATTATACTAAATAGAGCGAGGCTGGGCAAGCAACAAGGCCGGGCAGACTTTAGTGCTCCCGATACGTCGCCCCCTTCTCGGCCCCAGTTGTCCGCTCGGGTATCCCAAGTCTAGATAAAAACCCCAGGATTTAAACCTAGAAGAACACAGCTTCATGCCGGATCCCTAGTAGGAGCGCTTGTTCGCATCACGTGCATCTGACTTAAGGGACCCAACACAGGGATTGGGTCCATCTAGGACATGTATACCCAAAATAACAAACCATCTTGATGCATCTTATGTGCTATATGTTTTATTTATTCAAGGGTAAAAGGGTCATTTGCAGACTAATAATAACTGAGGAAAAATGAAAAAAAATGAAAAAGAAAGAAAAATAATGGCAAAGAAAGAATAAAAAAAGGAGTGAAGTGTGAAAATAGAGCAAGTAGATCCAATTATGTCATTTGCCACATTGTGTTAAGAAAAAAAAGAGCTACAAAATTCATAAAAAAAAACGATTTTGCACTTTTTCACCATTTTACAAAAAACAAAAATATAACAAAAAAGGAGAAAAGATAATCCAAAAAGATTTTGCTTGTTTCATCATTTTTCGAAAAAAAGGACCAAAAAAATGTATTTTTCTCTAAATTAGTTAATTTTTTTAATTCTCGCCCGTATCCAATTTGTCCGAACTACGAGAACCTGATTCTCGTCTCTCGGGGCGGGATACATAGGCAACCCACATAGGATCCGGTCTTCCTAGTAAATCTTAGGTTCTTGGTTTTGTGGGGTCTTAGCCAAGTTTTGCACTTCTAGCCACATTTTGGCTAAATAAGTTATTTTGCAAAAAATAATCGCAGCCATGTCTTGCATGTGTCTAATAGGGAATGTTATTGTCTCAAATAGTGTTGGTTTAAGTTTTCTTATACAGGTGTGGATTTACTTACCGGAGTTTGAGCATGACAAATACCCCAGGGCCACTGCGTTCAGGAATTGCTTGAGGAGATTTGTATTTTATATTTTTAGTTTTGTATAGTAATGTCGAGTTTTATTATTATTGTACTTTCTATTTTGCATTTGAAAAGATGTGTAATAAATCAAAAATTTAAAAAAAAAACCGTTAGGAATTTTCTTCAGAATACTAATTGTAGAAATGGAAAAAATATTTTTGAGGTGGTTTTTCCTTTAGGCAATTAATAACCAGGACTTAAAATAAAAATTAATATTATATTTCCTCTACTATATTTGGACCAAAATTCAAAAAAAAAAGAATTTTCTTTTAGTACTTCTTTAAAAGCCAGCTTTAAGGTATTAATTCCAAAATTCAAAAAGATTTTCTTTTGAGGTGTTTCTTGGGAAAAATAGTGAAAAATGAAAAAAAAAATTATTTTCATTAGAACTTTAGGATATCGTACATAGAAAAAAAAATATACTTTATCTTTTGTTTATCATTAGAAATTCTTCTTTAGGCAATCAAAATTGAAATCCAAAAATATTTTATTTTATCTTCTTCATTGCTTGTTTCGAAATCTTGCATCAGGATATCAAATAAAAATTCTAAATATTTTTCTGTGGTTTATTCTTTAGATTTTTTTCTTAAAAACAAAAAAAAAGAATCAAAAAATATCTTTCTCTTCTAGAGTTTTTCCTTAACAGAGTATTTGTTTCAAAAAAAAATATGCCCGTTAGGCTTGAGTATAGAATAGGTCATAAAATATTAAGTCTAGAAATTTCAAAAAAAAAATGGATTTGCTAATTTTATTTCTCTTTTCTCATCGGAGTAGTCATTAAAGAAAAAGAGAATGTCAGTTTGTTTACTTTATTCTTGATCTTCCAGAATTACGCAAAGATCTGATTCATGCGGGGTCATGATACGTAGGCAAACTACATAGGGATCGATCGAATAATTTTTTATTATTTAAAAAGAAGGAAAAATGAAAAAAAAAAGGAAAAAAGAGAGGTAGAATTGTGGGATATGAGAAATGATATGGAAGAAAAAGAGTGATTGTCACGAACCAATTCCCAAACCCGGTCGTGATGGTGCCTCTCGTAAAGACAAGGCCAGCCAACAGAACATCAACACCTCTTTAATAGATATTTAGCATGAATAAGTCTAAAACATTAATAAAATTATCATAAGTGCGGAAGAAAAGTGATAAAACAGGGAATCATCCCGACACAGCCCGAAATTGGGGTGTCACAAGTCACGAGCTACTACAGAGTTTACTAGAATTCTACAAGTCTGGAACTAGGAACAAAGTCTAAAAATAATGTAAATAACAGAAGATAAGGGAGAAAACGGGGCTGCGGACGTCAACAGCTACCTCGTCACTCCTAGTCCACCTAGTTTGGAAGGAATCAGCGCTCAGGATCGACCTCTGCTCTGCCTGTATCTGCACACACGGTGCAGGGAGTAATGGGAGTTCTCTGACCTAGTGAGTAATAAAAATAAATAATGACTGAAAACATAAAATCTCATAAAGGCACAAATAACGCTATCTCAAGCAGTAAAATTAGTTAAGCATTAAAATAGTAATCAAATAATTCTCTTTTAAAACAGTTAAAGGCAAATATTTTCCACAAGTATGCAATAATCAGAAACCTGCCCCTCGGGCTCAATATCAAGCTCTCAGTACAGTATCAGCCCCGCAGGCTCAGTATCAGTCACACAATATAACATCAGCCCCTCGGGCTCAATCTCAAATCATATGGGTACCCGCGGTCACTATGGGGGTGCAGACTCCGGAGGGGTTTCTACGGCCCAAGCGCTATATCATTATAAGGCCTGAAAGCCTGTACATATCAACATAAGGCCTGAAAGCCTTCTCACATTACACTCGAGGTCTGAAAGCCTCCTCACATATCACTCGAGGCTTGAAAGCCTCTTCACATCACTCAACATATCCTCACACATGGCCCTCGACCTCAATCAGTCCAAAAATAATCATAAGCCTCTTGGGCATCAGTAAAACGAAAATGCTCACCTCAAACACTAGTTCAAATATCATTTAAATCTCAGTGTTATAGCTGAGTTCATGAAACAGTGTAGTTCAATTGGACTGAGTTCAATTAATATTTCAAATAGCTCACAAAGGATTTCAAACAGTCGGCAATAAGTCCCAAGTATGGCAATAAGCCCAAGTCATAGTGAAAAACAACAAGTCATAGTCAAATTCGTAGTAAATATCAACCGGGCTGGACCAAGTAAGAATCCCCAACAGTAAATGACCCCCCGCGTGTCATTGAATGCATGTCTCATCTCAACATAGCACTATGTTGTGCAAATCCGGGGTTTCAAACCCTCAGGACATCATTTGAAATCATTACTCACCTCTAGCCGGCCAAAAGTCTAACTCACTATGCCCTTTCTTATCGAATCGACCTCCTCGTGCGCCAAATCTGATCAAAACCACAAGGAATACGTTACAATAGGCTAATAGAACACAACCCAATCAAAAAGACTCGAAAAACATCAAAAATCACGAAATTTTCAAAACCCGAGCTTCGGGCCCACTTCTCGAAAAATCAAAAAATTAACATCACCGGACTCCTTATCCCCCCACGAGTCTATACATATCAAATTTACCAAAATCCGAGCTCAAATGCTCCCTCAAACCCCAAATTTTCATTCAAAAAGTCAAGCCCTAATTCTTCCCTTTTTAATCAAATTTCCATGAATTTAAGTGTTGAATCCACAATTAAATGATGTTTCTAGGCCATAAGAATTACCTCCAATCGATTCCCAGTCGAAAACCTCTTTAATCCTCGTCAAAAGCTCTCAAGGTTACTCAAAAAATGGAGGAAATGGGACTTGGTTCGCGGATGAAATATTTAATAAAACCCTTCTGCCCAGGCCTTTTTTCTTTTATGCGAACGCGAGGGACCTCTCGCGTTCGCGATGAACAAAATCCGCTACTTCCAAAATTAAACCTTCACCAACGCAGTTGCACCTACGCAAATGTGAAGGTTTGAGCCCCTTAACCTACCCGAATGCGTAGCTATACTACGAACGTGAAGAACACGTCGCCTCTGAACCCCAGTCCTTATACGCGAATGCGAGTACACTCACGTGAACGCGATGCTTGATCACCTTACCTTACGCGATCGCGAGGCCTCAGATGTGAATGCGAAGTTCAAAAATCCTGGCCCTCAAATTCCTTCTACGCATTCACGACTCCATTCACGCGAACGCGATGGGAAAAAACCTGTAACACTTCAGCTGGAAAATCTGCAACTTTTACAAGCTAGAATTGGTCCGTTTGACCATCCGAAACTCACCCCGGGCCCCCGGGACCTCACCCAAATGCACCAACACGTCCTACAACATCATTCAAACTTGTTCCAATCATCAAAACACATTTAACAATGCTAAAATCACCAATTCCCACCGAATTCAAGCGTAAGTTTCTTAAAAACTTCCGAAATACGCATTTGATCAAAAACCCAACCAAAACACCTCCGAATGACCAAAAATTTTGCACACATATCCAAAATCACCTAACGAAGCTACAAAAACTCTCGGAATTCCATTTCGACCCTCGGATCAAAATCTCACCTACCAACCGGAATTCGGCAAAATACTAACTTTGCCAATTCAAGCATAATTCTACACCGGATCTCCAAAATCAATTCCGATCACACTCCTAAGTCACAAATCATCCCTCGAAGCTAATTGAATCACCGGAAATCACATCCGAGCCTCTCTAACTCAATAGTCAACATCCGGTTGACTTTTCCATAACAAGCCTTCCTTAAAGAGATTAAGTGTCTCATTTACATCCAAAACCAATCCAATCGACTCTTTCACTTGAGACTCTTATAATAAGACATAAGGAAGCAGAAATGGGGAAAATGGGGTGGTAACTCATGTGACGACAGTCCGGGTCGTCACATCCTCCCCAACTAAAAAAACGCTCGTCCTCGAGCAGGTCAAGAAAAATGCCTGGAACCACAAACAAGTGAAGATATCTACTCTGCATCTCCCACTCGGTCTCCCAAATAGCCTCCTACGCGAGCCGACCTCTGCACTGCACCTATACCGAAGCTATATCCTTTGATCTCAATTTTCAAACCTGACGACCCAAAATAGCTACTGCTCCACATCATAGGTTAAATCATCATCTAACTGAACTATACTGAAGTCCAAAACATGGGACGGGTCCCCAACAAACTTCCAGAGCATAGATACATGAAACACCGGATGCACGCCGGGCAAGCTGGGTTGCAAGGCAAGCTCATAAGCCACCTCTCCGATCCTCCTAAGTACCTCAAAAGGCCCAATAAACTGCGGACTCAGCTTCCCTTTCTTCCAAAACTGCATAACACCCTTCATGGGTGAAACCTTCATCAAGATCTTCTCACCCACCATATATGACACATCCCGAACCTTCCGGTCCAATAACTCTTCTGACGCGACTGTGTTGTACAAAGCCTCTCCTAAATCAGCTTCACCTTCTATAAGGCATCCTGAACCATCTCTGTCCCCAATAACCTAGCCTCACCGGGCTCGAACCATCCAATAGGAGATCTACACTGCCTCACATACAACGCCTCATACGGAGCCATCTAAATGCTCGAATGATAACTGTTGTTGTAGGCAAACTCTGCAAGCGGCAAAAACTCATCCCAATAACCCCTAAAATCAATAACACATGCACACAACATGTCCTCCAGTATCTGAATAGTACGCTCGGACTGTCCGTCCTTTTTAGGGTGAAATGTTGTGGTCAACTCTACCTGCGTACCCAACTCTCGCTGAAATATCCTCCAGAACTGAGAAGTGAACTGAGTACCCCTATCTGAGATAATAGACACTGGAACCCCATGTACTCGGGCAATCTCCCGGATAAAGATCCTTGCCAGCCGCTCCGAAGAATATGTATTACATATCAGAATGAAGTGCGCGGACTTGGTCAGCCTGTCCACAATCACCCAAATCTAATCGAACTTCTTCAATGTTCGAGGGAGTCCACTCACAAAATCCATAGTAATCCTCTCCCACTTCCACTCTGGAATAATCATCCGCTGAAGTACACCACCCGACCTCTGATGCTCGTACTTTACCTGTTGACAGTTGAGGCATCGAGCCACAAACCTTACTATATCTTTTTTTATCCTTCTCCACCAGTAGTGTTGCCTTAAATTCTGATACATCTTCGCGGCACCTAGATGGATGGAATACTGCGTGTTGTGGGCCTCCTCCAATATCATCTCCCGAAACCCATCCACATTGGGCACGCAAATCTGGCCCTGCATCCTCAATATGCCATCATCATCAATAGTCACGTCCCTGGCATCATCATGCTAAACCCTGTCCTTAAGGACAAGCAAATGTGGACCATCATACTGACGCTCTCTGATGCAATCATATAAAGAAGACCGAGAAACCACACAAGCCAACACCCGACTGGGCTCCAAAATATCTAGTCTCACCAACCGATTGGCCAAAGCCTGAACATCAACTGCAAAGGGCCTCTCCCCAACTGGAATGTATGCCAGGCTCCCCATACTAACTGCCTTTCGGCTCAAAGCATCGGCCACTATATTGGCCTTCCCTGGGTGATACAGAATGGTAATATCATAGTCCTTAAGCAACTCTAGCAATCTCCGCTGCCTCAAACTAAGGTTCTTCTGCTTGAACAAATGCTGAAGTCTATGATGATCGGTGAATACCTCTCAAGATACACCATACAAGTAATGCCTCCAAATCTTTAAAGCATGAACTATAGCAGCCAACTCCAAATCATGTACAGGGTAGTTCTTCTCGTGGGGCTTCAACTGACTAGAAGCATAAGCAATAACTCTACCCTTCTGCATCAATACACATCAGATCCCAACTCTTGATGCATCACAATATACAGTATAAGAATCTGCGGCTGAGGGAAAAACCAATACTGGAGCCATGGTCAAGGCTGTCTTGAGCTTCTGAAAACTCTCCTCGCACTCGTCCGACCATACAAATGGAGCACCTTCTGAGTCAACTTTGTCAAGGGCGATGCAATAGAGGAAAATCCCTGGACAAACCGATGATAATAACCTGCCATCCCAAGGAAACTATGAATCTTTGTGGCTGAGGTCGGTCTAGGCCAATACTACACCACCTCTATCTTCTTCGGGTCGACCTGAATACCCTCGCTGGAAACCACGTGCCCCAAGAAAGCTACTGAGCTGAGCCAAAACTCACACTTGGAGAACTTTGCATAAAGCTTCTCCTCCCTCAATCTCTGCAATACAACTCACAAATGTTGCGCGTGCTCCTCCTGGTTACACGAGTACACTAGAATATCATCAATAAAAATAATAACAAATGAATCCAGATATGGTCGAGATACACTATTTATCAAATACATGAACGTTGCTGGGGCATTAGTCAGCCAAAAGGACATAACAAGAAACTCATGGTGCCCATATCTAGCCCTGAAAGCAGTCTTCATAATATCTGAATCTCTGATCTTCAACTGGTGATAGCCTGAACGGAGATCAATCTTGGAGAATACCCTCGCCCCCTGGAGCTTGTCAAATAAATCATCAATGCGAGGTAGGGGATACTTGTTCTTCACTGTTACTTTGTTCAATTTCCCGTAGTCAATGCACATTCTCATGGTGTCATCCTTCTTCTTTACAAATAGCATCGGTGCACCCCACGGTGACACACTATGCTGAATGAACCCTTTATCTAGGAGTTCCTGAAGCTGATCCTCCAATTCTTTCAACTCCGTTGGTGCCATACGATATGGCGGAATGGAAATGGGCTGAGTGCCCGGCACTAGGTCAATGCCAAAGTCAATGTCCCTGTTTGGTGCCATGCCCGGTAGATTTGCAAGGAACACGTCTGGAAACTCCCTCACAGCAGGGACAGAATCAATACTAGGAGTCTCGGCTCCCACATCTCTCACGAAAACTAAATATGAGAGACAACTCTTACCAACCATACGCTTGGCCTTTAAGAATGAAATTACCCTGCTAGGAACATAGTCAGTCACACCACGCCATTCGATCCTCGAAACACCTAGAATAGCCAAAGTGACTGTCTTAGCATGACAGTCCAGAATATCATGACACGGAGACAACCAGTCCATGCCTAGAATAACATCAAAATCAACCATGCTCAATAGCAATAGAACAACTTGGGTCTCCAGACCCCCAATAGTCACCAAACAGGATCGATATACATGGTTTACAACAATAGTATCGCCCACCAGGTAGATACATGAACAGTTAAAGCAAGACACCCTCGGTTCGTACCCAAATAATGAGCAAAATAAGAGGACACATAAGAATAGGTGGAACCGAGATCAAATAAGACTGAGGCATCCATGTGGTAGACTGAAATAATACCTGTAATGACGGCATCTGAAGCAATGTCATCTGTCCTGCCTTGAAGAGCATAAAAGCGAGCCTGACCACCACCCAATGGGCCTCCCCCTCTGAAGCGACCCCTGGCTTCCTGACCCTCACCCCTATCTGGCGGGGCGGGTGCTGAAGAAACTGGACTAAAAGATGAGGACTGACCCCTCTACTGAGATGAGCTAGCAGCTCGACGGGGACACTAGCTCCACATATGCAAAACTCTCCGCACTCATAACAACTCTCGGGTGCTGGAGAATGGGACTATAGGGAACCCCGCACGCCAGAGTGACTGGCTGACGCACTCGGCCTAGAAGAACCCTTAACAAATGGAGCTCGAGATGAACCCTATGCTAGAAAACCGATGAGAGATGGCTGACTCTACTGAAAACCCTGATGACCATGACCTGAAGATGCCCCACGATACTCAGAACGAGCCGACTGAGCGGGCCTAAAAGAGAAACCTCTACCCTACTGGAACTGGCCCCTAGACGGAGGACCACTAAAACTACTAGAACCTCGAGGCCTCTTAGCCTCTCTCTCCTCTCTATCCTGACGGCGAGCCGTCTCAATATCACGAGAAATATCAACTACATCCTCAAAGGAAATACCCAGAACTCTCTCTCGAGTCATCAAAACACGAAGGTAATAATTAAGTCCATCCACAAACCTCTTGATCCTCTCCCAATCAGTCGGAACTATCTAGAAGGCTTGATGAGCCAACTCAAAAAATCTCGCCTCATACTGGGTCACAGTCATATCTCCCTATAAAAGCCACTCAAACTGACTACGCAGCTCCTCTTTCGGAGTCTGTGGTACCCACTTCTCCAGAAAGAGAGTGGAGAACTCCTGCCAGGTCAAAGGTGCTGCACCTGCCGGCCTACGCCGCTCATACACCTCTAACCAAGTGAAGGCAGCCCCAGTGAATTGAAATACGGTAAATGCTACACCACTCGACTCCAAAATCTCTACCGTCTAAAGCATACACTGACACTTGTCAAGAAAACCCTGGGCATCCTCGCCCTGAGAACCGCTGAAAAAAGGAGGCTGGAGCCTACTAAACCTCTCAAGATGGCACTGCTCATCGTCTAGCATAGCTGGAACCACAAAGTCCTGAACTAGTGCAATCGGCTGAGATGGAGCTGCTCCCGGTGTCTGCAATCCCTACACTACCTGTTCAGGTGTACGAGCAGCGGGGGTCTGATTGCCTCCCCCGGCCTGAGAAGTAGCTGCTGCGGTAGTGGCTAAAACTGCCTGAGCCAGGCCAGTGCAAACTGATAATATCTAAGCCAAGGCCTCCTGAAGGCCCGGAATCACAATGGGCACCGCTGGTGCCTGAACAGGTGCTGCTGGAATGTCTGCAGCTGGAGACTGATCCTGAGCTGGGGAAATTGGTGGAAAAACAGGTGCTGCCCTTGCGGCTCTGCATCTACCACGACCACGACCATGTCCACGACCTCTGGTGTCCTCAGTAGGTGGTACTGGTGGTCGTTCGCCTCGTCCTATAGCGGAAGTCCTCGCCATCTGTGAGTGAATAGAACATAGAAATTTAGTTCTCGGATCAGCAAAGTCACAAAAAAAAGAATTTCAAGAATATGGAGTTTTTCCTATAGATTCTGTAGCCTCTCGAGGATAAATACAGACATCTCCGTACCGATCCGCAAGACTCTACTAAACCTGCTCATGACTCGTAAGACCTATGTAACCTAGGCTCTGATACCAACTTGTCACGACCCAATTCCCAAACCCGGTCGTGATAGCGCCTCTCATGAAGACAAGTCCAGCCAACAGGACATCAACACCTCTTTAATAGATACTTAGCATGAATAAGTCTAAAACTTTAAGAAAATTATCATAAGTGCGGAAGAAAAGTGATAAAACAGGGAACCATCCAGAGACAGACCGAAATTGGGGTGTCACAAGTCACAAGCTACTACAGAGTTTACTAGAATTCTACAAGTTTGGAACAAGGAACAAGTCTAAAGATAATGTAAATTACAGAAGATAAGGGAGAAAACGGGGTTGCGGACGTCAACAACTACCTCGTTACTACTAGTCCGCCTGGTCTGGAAGGAATCGGCGCTTAGGATCGAACTCTGCTCTGCCTGTATCTGCACACACGGTGCAGGGAGTAATGGGAGTACTCCGACATAGTGAGTAATAAAACTAAATAATGACTGAAAGCATTAAATCTCATGAAAGCACAAATAACGCTATCTCAAGCAGTTAAATTAGTTAAGCATTAAAATAGTAAAGTATCAAATAATTCTCTTTTAAAACAGTTAAAGGCAAATATTTTCCACAAGTAAGCAATAATCAGAAACCTACCCCGCGGGCTTAATATCAAGCTCTCAGTACAATATCAGCCCCATAGGCTCAGTATCAATCACAAAGTACAATATCAGCCCCTCGGGTTCACTCTCAAATCACATGGGTACCCTCGCTCACTGTGGGGTGCAGACTCCGGAGGGGCTCCTACAGCCCAAGCGCTATATCATCATAAGGCCTGAAAGCCTACACATATCAACATGAGGCCTGAAAGCCTTCTCACATTACACTTGAGGCCTGAAAGCCTCCTCACATATCACTCGAGGCCTGAAAGCCTCCTCATATCACTTAACATATTCTCACATATGGCCCTCGAGCTCAATCAGTCCAAAAATAATCATAAGCCCCTTGGGCATCAGTAAAATGAAAATGCTCAACTCAAACACTAGTTCAAATATCATTTAAATCTCAAAGTTGAGTAAAATATATTTGAGTTCTTGAAACGGTGTAGTTCAATTGGACTGAGTTTAAATAATATTTCAAATAGTGAGGAAATCGTGATGATATCTCACAAAGGATTTCAAACAGTCAGCAATAAGCCCCAAGTATGGCAATAAGCCCAAGTCATAGTGAAAAACAACAAGTCATAGTCAAATTTGCAGTAAAGTATCAACCGGGCTGGACCAAGTCACAATCCCCAATAGTAAATGACCCCGAGCTCGTCATTGAATGCGTGTCTCATCTCAACATTGCACTACGTTGTGCAAATCCGGGGTTTCAAACCCTCAGGTCATCATATAAAATCATTACTCACCTCTAGCCGGCCAAAAGTCTAGCTCGCTATGCCCTTTCCTCTCGAATCAACCACCTCGTGCATCAAATCTGATCAAAACCACAAGGACTACGTTACAATAGTCTAAGGGAACATAACCCAATTGAAAAGACTCGAAAAATATCGAAAATCAAAAAATTGTTAAAACTCGAGCACCGGGCCCACTTCTCAAAAAATCAGAAAATTAACATCACCGGACTCCTTATCTCGCCACGAGTCTATACATATCTAATTTACCAAAATCCGAGCTCAAATGCTCCCTCAAACCCAGATTTTCATTCAAAAAGTCAAGCCCTAATTCTTCCCTTTTTAATCAAATTTCCATGAATTTAGGTGTTGAATCCACAATTAAATGATGTTTCTAGGCCATAAGACTCACCTCCAATCGATTCCAAGTCGAAAACCTCTTTAATCCTCGTCAAAAGCTCTCAAGGTTACTCAGAAAATGGAGGAAATGGGACTTGGTTCGGGGATGAAATGTTTAATAAAACCGTTCTGCCCAGGCCTATTTTCTTTTATGCGAACGCAAGGGACCTCTCGCGTTCGCGATGAACAAAATCCGCTACTTCCAAAATTACCCTTCACGAACACGGTTGCACCCACGCGAATGCCAAGGTCTGAGCCCCTCAACTACGCGAACGCGTAGCTATACCGCGAACACGAAGAGCACTTCGCCTCTGAACCCCTGTCCTTATACGCGAACGCGAGTACCTCACACGAACGCGATGCTTCATCACCTTACCTTACGTTATAGAGAGGCCTCAGATGCGAACGCGAAGATCAAAAATCCTGGCCCTCAAATTCCTTCTACGCGTTCGCGACTCCATTCACATGAACGCAGTGGGAAAAAATCTGCAACACTTCAGCTGGAAAATTTGCAACTTTCACAAGCTAGAATTGGTCCGTTTGACCATCCGAAACTCACCCGAGGCCCTCGGGACCTCACCCAAAAGCACCAACATGTCCTATAATATCATTCAAACTTGTTCCAATCATCAAAAACATCTAACAATGCTAAAATCATCAATTCTCACCGCATTCAAGCCTAAGTTTCTCAAAAACTTCCGAAATACGCATTTGATCAAAAACCTAACCAAAACACCTCCGAATGACCTAAAATTTTGCGCACACATCCAAAATCACCTAACGAAACTATAGTAACTCTCAGAATTCCATTCCGACCCTCGGATCAAAACCTCACCTACTAACCAGAATTCGCCAAAATACCAACTTGGCCAATTCAAGCCTAATTCTACACTGGACCTCCAAAATCAATTCTTATCACACTCCTAAGTCACAAATCAATGCCCAAAGCTAATCAAATCACCGGAAATCAAATCCAAGCCCTCTAACTCAATAGTCAACATCCGGTTGACTTTTCTAAAACAAGCCTTCCTTAAAGAGACTATGTGTCTCATTTCCATCCAAAACAAATCCAAATCGACTCATTCACCTGAGACTCTTATAATAAGACATAAGGAAGCAAAAAAATAGGGGAAACGAGGTGGTAACTCACGTGACAACGGGCCAGGTCGTCACAGTGATAATTAGAAGGAAAAGAGGAAGGAAAAATGAGCAGGCAAATGATAGAAAAACGAAGAAAAGAGAGGTTGAAATAAAAAAATTGGGATGATGGCAACTGACCTTTGTACCCTCGAAGTCATTTTAGAACCGATAATTGTGGCTAGGTGCATTGTAAATAAAGTGAGATTATCTTGTGTTAAATGCCCTAACGCTAACGTGATGGCTTTATTTTGTTATATTCATAGCAGAAGGGTGGTCGGTTTATGGTTTTTAAAGTGGTAACTTTTCTCTACAACACAAAGTCAAAAGGCGATGGCAGACAACAACAGAAATAAGTTGGCTAATACCGGTGCCCGAAAGCAGTTAGTTGAACAGCACAATGGGTTGGTTGAAGAGGTAAAGATATTAAGACAACACATGACGAACATGTATCAGACCTAGATGACTGGGAAGGCACCACCCCCGCCACCACCTAGCCCCCTAGATGCCACCCTTACCCAAGCTCCGGACATAACGCCAGATGATCCTCCATACTCTCCAGATCCACCCGCTTATCTCTAAGCTCATGATGTGCAATATTACCCCTCAGAGGTTGCCCACAAGGCTCCCTACTCATACAAACAGGACCCGCAGGTTGAGCCTCATGTTGAAAATGAAAGGTTCACAGGAAGAGAAGGGAAAGATGGGATACCCGGGAGGCTGAAAGGCATAGAACAATCCTTGAAGAACAAGTAGGGAATGAGAGATCAGGGTAGCATGGATTGCAAAGAACTGTCTATGTCCCCTGACGTTCGCCTGCCCGCGGGGTTCAAAATGCCTAAAATTTAACTTGTATGGTGGGTGCGGAGATCTGGTACCCACCTGAGGGTCTATTACAATGAAATGAGAAGCGTTTAGAGAGAAAAATGACCTGTTGATGGCATATTTCAGTAAGAGCTTGACTAGGGTAGCTTTGGAATGGCATAATCGTCAAGATGTCGGTAAGTGGCCTACATTGGGTGAAATGGCTCAAGATTTTGTGCGATATTTTCAGAACAATAAAGACATTGTTCCAAATCATTACTCCATATCTCATATGGAGAAGAAACCCAAGGAAAGTTTTAGGGAATTTGGTTAGATGGAACAAACAAGTTGCTCGGGATAGTCCTCCCAATGATAGAAAAGATATCGCTGAGCCTCATCAACGACAGGGTCCAGTGGTCATTCTTGCTAAACATTTTTAGCCTCAATACCAACCTCGTGAACAACATCTGGCTATCTGTCCAACCACCGGGCCACTCCTTACGGCGAGCACCAGCATCCCAAAATCCACGTATGCCTTCACAGCATTTTCAAGCATCCAACAATCCTAGAAAACTGAGGCATGGAGGGAAACAAAGGCAAAAAATAATTTCACGACCATCGGAGAATTCTACACAAGCTTGTTTGAAAAGTCAAAGCATTCTGGCCTGATTAATCCACTCCTCGGCTATACTCCAGACCCTTATACGAAAGGCTTTGATCCTGATGTTCGATGCATGTACCACTCTAATGTCCAGGGGCATAGCATTGAAGATTGTCTCTCTTTGAAAAGGGAAATAGAAAGAATGATTCAAGAAGGGGTAGTTCTGGTCAATGACAGTGGCAGGGAGCATGTGAATGCTCATAGGAACTTGTTGATTAAAGTTGATAATGGTCTTGGAAATATTGATGCAAAACTCAGTGGCTAAGATGTCGTGCTTGGTAATTGGGAAGATGCTCTATTTCTTGGTCAGCCGAAGTGGAGTTTTGGTGGTTTATTTTGTTGTCATTTCTGTTGTCGGGGTTACTTCAGGGTTGTAATCTGGATATTGTCTTGCGACTCAAACCCTTCTATCCTTTCATTTTGCCTGTTTTGTTTAGTCGTAGTAGCTCGTTTAGTGTTGTCTAGGTTTGTTCTGGGGTTGTAACCCCAGTTAAGTTTGCTTGTCTTGTTGTTCGGACCGTTCACCATCCGTCTAATGCAATTTCCTATTTTTTATTATTTCTAGTCATTTTCTTTTGTTTAGTTCTCTCCCCTTTTTATAGTTCTTTTTGTGCTGGTTCTACTGATATGGCATACATGTGTAATTCTCGGCCTGGTCTCAAAAGGTTAGTCATGAGGCATATAAATAATTTTGAAGATGAGAGGGGCACTTGAGGTAAATAAAACAGATTTGGACACTTTGAGATTATTTTGAGCCCGAATTGTGTGAAACTGAGGCAAACAGAACTTAACGAATCCCCAAAGGCAAGTTTGCCAAATTTACAGGGGTCATTCGTGGTAAGGAGAGTGAGAGTGTTGTCCAATAGTGCTTTGTGTTCAACAAATGAAGAAGGCGAATATGTGGATATGGTTATTAAGTCTGGCACAACCAAAAGATGATACGAATGTTTTCTGTAGTTGTTTAGCTGTGTTGTTTGTACTTGGCATGTTTTGAAGATTGGAATGACGAAGGAATTTTGTTCTACTATCTAAACACTTTATCTTTTGTTACCCCTTTGAGCCTTATTTATTTTCTTTCATACCCCCTCTTTCGAAATCGGTAGCAAGTATCAGAAGTACAAGCGGGAAAGATAAGTAAACGAAAAGTGAGAAAAGATAAATTAAAAAAAAGGAAAAAAAAAGAGAAAAGAAAGAGAGAGAGAAAAAAAGGAAAAAATGACAAAACAACAAAAGAGTAAATGAAAAAAGAAAAGAATAGAAGAGAAGGAGGAAGAAAAAGGAAGGAAAAATCATAACAACAAAGTAATTTCTATGACATGAACTAAGTTTGACCTGATTCCTTTTAAGGATACGTAGGCAGCCTCACGGTTCAGTCTCACCAAAATAAAAATTCAAAAGTCCCCAAGAAAGAAACTGGGGCAGAAGTTGTGGTTGTTGTAGGAAATTTGATTTTGAAAGTTGTAAATTTGAACCCCATTTGAACTGCTTCGAGCCTTTGATACCTTTCTTTCTAAACTTATCCAAAAGCCCACATTACGGTCCAAAGAAAGACCTTCTGATCAGTCTTCGAGAGATGCCAAATCGAGCAAGTAGAGGTGATTCATGTCAGGGGCAACACTCCGGTCCAAACAAGGGAAATGAAAAATGAAAGAGTCTTATTGATAAAAGCCCTCACGGGTACCGCAAGGCGATGAAAGCTAAGAGAAGTCAAAACTTAGAGAGTCTTATTGGTGAAAACCTTCAAGGACACCATAAGGCGACGGTGAGTTGAGAGAAGTCAAAAATGAGAGAGTCTTATTGTTGAAAACCTTCACGGGAACCATAAGACGACGGTGAGTTGAGAGAAAGACCAAAATGAGAGAGGCTTGATGGTGAAAATCCTACGGGTACCACAAGTCTAATAAGGATTGAGAATCAGATGGAAAATCACCAGACGAAGATTGTGAAAGATGACTAACGGAAGAGCAGAAAACCCAGAAAAATTCAAAGGCTGCAAAATTTTAATGTTTCATAGACTTAGGATATAAAATCTGAGGGAAAAACAGAACAGAGGCCAATTCTTCATTGTTCCATTGGTTCTTTCTTTGATTTCGGAATGTCGAATCTGCTCAATGAGTCTCTGGTTCTTTTAAGTGTTTGAAGTGGTTTGATTTTAATTTTCGGTTGAAATTTGGTAATCAAGGAATGCTTTATTGAATTCTGGGTTAATTCTGGTATTGAGTCATGTGAGTTTGAGGCTAATTTCCTGCTACTACTGCCGCCAAGCATACTGAATCTCACTTCTTATATGTTTCTTCTTTTCCCATGTATATTTTGATCCTTATGGATTTCACTTGATGTGTAACTTGAATCATGGGTTGAGAATGAGATCAAATGTGTTGTTGTTTGTTGATCTTACTCCTTCTTCTTTTAGTTCCACTATCATTATATGGTTATTGAAGTTCTAATTAATGTATCTATCAAAATGGTTTGTAATTGAGAATCAAGTCATGTTAGTTTAGTGTAATGGTTTTCTTTTTCTCTTTGGCTGTTGGATTCTATAAGTAGTGCTGGATTTCTTGAGTATGGTCATCTGGTTCATGGATGCCGAAGATTAGACATACTTTTTATCTTCATGTCGTTATGACCATTTGAATTTACTGAGACTGTTATATATGGACACTGTGTATATTTTTGAACTTTGTTTTCGAACATGTCTATTTTGAGACTAGTTGAAATTGATAGCAAGCATAAGAATCTAATGATTACCTGGTTTGGAAATTAAAAATCCCGATGTTATGGATGTTTATTCGTCTCTAGGGGTTTGATTATCAATTAGAGTAAAGGTTCAATTAGAGAATGGAACAGGAAGAAAGAATTGTTGGTTTGCATACTTCTGTAGTTTACAGTCTAGAGTAGCAACATTTCCTTTTAATTTTTGGTTATCTATTTATTTTGGTGTTTGATGTTTGCTAATCGTCTATTCTGTTCATACTTAACTTTGTGTCTGAATATTTGTATCCAAAATAAATTCTAGGCATTAATCATGGAATGCTGTTTGGAAAGATAGGCTTGATTCTTAAATCATTTAGCTTGACAGATGATTAGGAAGTTCAGATTGCTACGTGGCTCATGACCGGTTGAAGATATAGAGGCTTCCTGTCCTAATAAGTTATTCCTTCAACCTTAAATTCCATAATGTATGCCCCAATAATCTCAAAGTTTCAGGGAGAGTAATGAATAGTGCCAGCATATTTTTTAAGTGCGCTTTTGATCTATTATCGTGGTTGTGGACACGTTCGCGTGACACGATTGTGATTCTAAAAATCAATTCGGAATATGCGTTCGCGCAATTTCGATCAAAATTTTCTTAATAATAACAATGGGTTTTATGGGCTATTGATTAATTTTAGTTTACATAGCTTGAGGTGTGCCATTCACCATTAAATCACATATGGCCCTTGTATTAATTTCTTATGGATTAGATACAAATGACTAATATTTCGTAGAATATCCTTTAGGGCCGTCTTAAATTACTATCGTGATTGTGTATACATTCGCGTAACATAATTATGGTTCTAAAAACAAAACCAGAGTATGCGTTCGTGCAACTTTGGCCCAAATTTTCTTAAAAATAATAAAGCGTTATTAATTGTGGACACGTTCTCGTGATATGATTTTTGACGTGCCAAGCAAATGGGTATACGTACGCGTAACACTTTTCAAGATAATTTTTCCTAATTGAAAGCGGTAAGAGGTAAATGCACATAGGTTCTGAAATCAGTAATTAAATAATTTCATAAGCCAAGTATTATCAAAGCGACCATGCTAGAACCACCAAACTCGGGAGTGCCTAACACCTTTTCCCGGGTTAACAGAATTCCTTACCCGGATTTCTGTGTTCGCGGACTGTATATAGAGTCAAACCTTTTCTTTGATTCGGGATTTAAACCGGTGACTTAGGACACCATAAATTATCCCAAATGGCAACTCTTAATTTTTAGTAAAATAATCTCGTTTTGATTGTCACTTCAAGTTGGAAATAACTCCCTTTATTACACCTTTTCCGGGGGTGTAGTGAAAAAAGAGATGTGACAGGCCTCATGGAGAGTGTCACCCGAGCAGGATTGCTTCCTATAGCACCAGCTGTCTCTCAGGCTAGAGGAGAGGCCTAGGCTCCTGCTACTCGTACTCCGGAGCAGGTAGCTCCCCAGGTTTCGGCTCCAACAGTTCAGTCAGTTGGAGCAGCTCAGTCGGGTGTGGTAGCCCAAGTAGGTGATGGGGAAGTTATGTTTGCCGATGCTTTGTAGAGGTTGGATAGGTTCACCAAGCTCTTCAGTACCACTTTCAGTATTGCATCTACCGGGGATCCTCAGGATTATCTGGACAGCTGCCATGAGGTTCTTCGGAATATAGGTATTGTTGAGTCCAATGGAGTTGATTTCGCTGTATTTTGCCTATCTAGATCCGCCAAGACTTGGTGGAGGGATTTCTGTTTAGCTAGATCAGCAGGGTCTCCAGTCTTGACATGGGATCAGTTTTTAGTGTTGTTTCTGGAGAAGTTTCTCCCTATTACACAGCGTGAAGCCTATCAGAGGCAGTTCAAGCATCTCCATCAGGAGTCCATATCAATCACCCAGTACGAGACCAGGTTTATTCACTTGGCTTGCCATGCTATTGTCATACTCCCCACTGAGAGGGAGAGAGTGAGACGATTTATTGATGGACTCATTCAGCCTATTCGTCTCCAGATGGCTATGGAGGCTGGGAGTGATATCACTTTTCAGGAGGCGGCCAATGTGGCCCGAAGGATCGAGATAGTACTGCCACAGGGGGTGGTCATAGAGCAGAAAAGAGACCCCGTCAGTCAGGCCGATGCAGTGGTGCCTCATCTGGAGGCAGAGATTCGTATGATAGGGGTCAGCCTTCTAGGCCTTTCCAGTCAGCCCTCCAGGTTTATCAGGGTGCCTTAGGTGACCGTGGTTTTCGTGGGCAGTATTCTGACCAGCAATCCTACAGTGCACCATTAGCACCTATCAGTGCACCGCCTCTTCAAAGCTTCCATGGCCATCCACCGAGGGCTTGTTTCACTTGTGGAGACATGAAGCATATTTCTAGGTATTGCCCTCAAGCTTCGAGCAGTTCTCAGCAGCAGGGTCCCCGTCCTATAATTCAGGCACCAGATGTTCCACAGGCTGCCCAGCTAGCTAGAGGCAGGGGTAGAGGTACTAGAGATGGAGGTAGAGGTCATAGTGGTAGAGCTCAGACTGCTAGAGGTGGAGGCCAGCTAGCCAGCAGGCCATCCCAGAGAGGTAGATCAGAGTGGTGGGGCCCAGCCCCGATGTTATGCTCTTCAGGCTAGGCCCGAGGTAAAGGCTTCAGATGCGATCATTACAAGTACGGTTCTGGTTTGTGATAGAGATGCTTCATTGTTGTTTGATCCGAGGTCTATGTATTCGTATGTGTCATCCTATCTTTCCCCGTATTTGATCATGCCTAGTGATGCATTGGGTATTTTTATTTATGTTTCTACGCCGGTGGGTGATTCCATCATGGTTGATCGAGTTCATCGCTCTTGTGTTGTGGTGATTGGGGGTCTGGAGACTCATGTAGATCTGTTGCTTTTAGATATGGTCGACTTTGATATTATATTGGGGATGGACTGGTTATCACCCTATTATGCTATCTTGGACTGCCATGCCAAGACTGTGACCTTAGCCTTACCGGGTATGCCTCGTTTAAAGTGGAGAGGGACTCCAGGTCATTCTACCCGGAGTGTCATATCGTATGTGAAGGCTCGGCGTATGGTCGAGAAGGGGTGTTTGGCTTATTTAGCTTATGTTCGGGATTCCAGTGCTGAGGTTCCTTCTATCAATTCTGTGCCCGTTGTTTGTGAGTTCCCTGATGTTTTTCCTTTAGACCTGCCGATTATGCCACCTGACAAAGATATTGATTTTTGCATTGATCTGGTTCCGGGCATTCAGCCCATTTCTATCCTGCCATATCGCATGGCCCCGCTGGAGTTGAAGGAGCTAAAAAAACAGTTACAAGATTTTCTTGAGAAGGGTTTCATTAGACCCAATGTCTCTCCTTGGGGTGCCGGTGTTATTTGTCAAGAAGAAGGATGGGGCAACAAGGATATGCATTGATTACCGGCAATTGAACAAGGTAACGATTAATAATAAGTATCCACTGCCGAGGATTAATGATTTGTTCGACCAGCTTCAGGGCGCCTGGGTATTCTCCAAGATTGACTTGCGATCTGGCTACCACCAGTTGAGGATTAGGGCATCCGATGTCCCTAAGACAGCTTTATGCACTCAGTATATGCATTATGAGTTCTTGGTCATGTCATTTGGGTTGACAAATGCCTCAGCAGCGTTTATGGAGTTGATGAACCGAGTGTTCAAGACTTATTTGGACTTGGTTGTGTTAGTCTTTATTGATGATATTTTGGTGTACTCTTGTAGTCAGGAGGAGCACGAGCAGTACCATAGAGTGGTTCTTCAAACTCTGAGGGACAGTCAGTTATATGCCAAGTTCTCCAAGTGTGAATTATGTCTGAGTTCTGTTGCATTTTTGGGTCATGTTGAATCAGTAGTGGGTACTCAGGTGGACCCAAAGAAGATGAGGCAGTCAAGAACTGGCCTAGACCAGCACCAGCTATAGAGATTTGGAGCTTCTTGGGATTGGCAGGCTACTATCGTTGGTTTGTGGAGGGGTTTTCATCTATTGTATCCCTGATGACTAGTTTGACCCAGAAGGGTGCCTAATTCAGATTGTCGAATGAGTGTGAGGCGAGCTTTCAGAAGTGCAAGACAGCTCTAACTACGGCACAGGTATTGGTTTTGCCCACAGGATCAGGGCCTTATACAGTCTATTATGATGCTTCGCGTATTGGGATTGGTGTGGTGTTGATGCAGGATGACAAGTTCATTGCCTATGCTTCGAGGCAGTTGAAGATTCATGAGAAGAACTATCCAGTGCATGATCTAGAGTTGGCAGCCATAGTTCATGCATTGAAGATTTGGAGGCACTATTTGTATGGCATGGCGTGTGAGGTGTTTACTGATCACAAGAGTCTTCAGTACTTGTTCAAGGAAAATGAGTTGAATTTTAGGCAGAGGAGGTAGTTGGAGTTGTTGAAGGATTATGATATCACCATTCTTTATCTCTGGGGAAGGCCAATGTAGTGGTAAATGCTTTGAGTAGGAAGTCAGCCAGTATGGGCAGTCTTGCTTATATTTCGGTCAGTCAGAGGCCACTTGCTTTGGATGTTCAGGCATTAGCCAATCAGTTTGTGAGACTGGATGTTTCTGAGCCCAATCGTGTGTTAGCTTGCACAGTCGCTCGTTCTTCATTATTGGAGCATATCCATGACCAATAGTTTGATGATCCCCATTTGTGTGTCCTTAGAGACACAATGCAGCGTGGGGGTGCCCGACAAGTTACCTTAGATATGGATGAAGTTTTGAGATTGCAGGGGCGAGTTTGTGTGCCTAATGTGGATGGGCTTCGAGAGTTGATTTTAGAGGAGGCCTATAGTTCCAGGTACTTTATTCATCCGGGCACCGCGAAGATGTATCAAGATTTTGCGGTAGCATTACTGGTGGCGTAGAATGAAGAAGGATATCGTGGAATATGTGGCTCCTTTTTTGAATTGTCAGCAGGTTAAGTACGAGCATTAGAGGCCTGATGGTTTATTTTAGAGGATTGAGCTTTCTGAGTGGAAGTGGGAGCGGGTTAATATGGATTTTGTTACTGGACTTCAGTTGACCCGGAAGAAGTTCGATGCATTTTGGGTCATTGTTGATAGACTGACCAAGTCAGCGCATTTCATTCCTGTGGCAGTCTCCTATTCATCCGAGAGATTAGCTGAGATTTATATCGGGAGATTGGTCGCCTTCATGGCATGCCGTCATCTATCATTTCGAACTGGGGAATGCAGTTTACCTCGCACTTGTGGAGAGCAGTTCAGCGAGAGTTGGGCACTCAGTTCGAGTTGCGCACAGCATTTCATCCCCAGATGGACGGGCAGTTCGAGTGGACTATTCAGATTTTGGAGAATATGCTCGGAGCTTGTGTTATTGACTTTGGAGGTTTTTGGGATCAGTTCTTGCCTTTAGAAGAGTTTACCTACAACAACAGCTACCAGTCAAGCATTCAGATGGCTTTTTATTAGGCCTTATATGGTAGGCGATGTCGGTCTCCGATTGTATGGTTTGAGCTGAGAGAGGCTCGGTTGTTGGGTACAGATTTGGTTCAGGAGGACTTGGACAATGTCAAGATCATTCAGGGTAGGCTTGTTCAGCTCAATCTAGGCAGAAGAATTATGCAGATCGCAAGGTTCGGGATGTGGCATTTACAGTTGGTGAGCGGGTATTGCTCCGAGTGTCGCCTATGAAGGGCGTGATGATATCTGGGAAGAAGGGCAAGCTTAGCCCTAGGTTCATTGGTCTATTTGAGATTCTTGATCGAGTGGGAGAGGTGGCTTATAGACTTGCATTTCCGCCTAGCTTATCAGTCGTGCATCCAGTTTTTCATGTATCCATACTTTAGAGGTACACGGCGATCCAGCCGAAGTGTTAGATTTCAGCACTGTCCAGTTGGACAAGGACTTGTCTTATGAGAAGGAGCCGGTAGCTATTCTAGACCGGCAAGTTCGTCAGTTGAGATCCAAGAGTTTTCCTTCTGTTTGTGTCCAGTGTAGAGGTCATCCTCCTGAGGCATCGACCTGGGAGTCCGAGTCTGATATGCGGAGTCGTTATCCTCATCTTTTTCCTGACTCAGGTACTTCTTTTTTTTGTCCGCTCGAGGACGAAAGGTTGTTTTAAAGGTGGAGAATGTGACAACCCAAAGGGTCATCACTTGTTTTCTTACCCATTCTGTACTTTCGAGACCTTGAAAACCTCATTTAAGGTTCCCTTGATTCGCATGTGCAGTTCGGGCGTGTAGCTGGAAAGCTTAAATATGAATTCTGCGAGAAAAATGCTAAATTTTGATATTTAGAAGAATAAATTTGACTTCGGTCAATATTTTGGGTAAGCGGACCCGGACCCGTGATTTGACGGTACCGGAGGGTCCGTAGGAAAATATGGGACATGGGCATGTGCCCGAAATTGAATTTCGAGGTCACAAGCCCGAGAAATGAATTTTTATGCGAAATTATTTTCTGGAAATAATTATGGAAAATAGAAATGATATTTGATTAGAAGACTATGGTATCGGGCCCGTATTCTGGTTCCAGCGCTCGGTACAAGTCTTATATATGATTTAAGCACCTACTGTAAAGTTTGGTTGAAAATGGACGTCGTTTGATGTGTTTCGAACTTAAGATGAAAAATTTGATGTTTTATGAAAATTGGAGAAAATTATGGATTTTGAGGCTTAGTTCGATGTATATGATTTTATTTTGGCGATTTGATCGCATGGATAAGTCCGTAGGATTGTTTTGAGGTGGTATGTATGCTTGGTTTGGAGCCCCGAGGGCTCGGGTGAGTTTCGGGTAGGTCCCCGGATGCCTTAGCCTTAAAAGATCAGATGTTACAGGTTCAAGAAGTGTTGCACGTCCCTGAATCATGGCAGCGCGGCCACGGTCGCCTTAGCACAGTCTGCGGTGAAGGCTGTGCGGTCGCGTTCAATTTTACGTGGTCCGCACAGCGAGGTTAAAAGACCAGTCCTCAGGACCATGGTAGTGCGGCCACAGTCGCCTTAGCACGAGCCGCGGTGGAGGCCTGTGCGGTTGCGATCCTTTTTGCGCGGTGTGCGCAGGGAACTTCTGAGGGGTATAAATAAACGTGAATTTCAGTTATTTTTCACTTTTCAAAAACCCAAAACATAAGAGGCGATTTTTCAAACAATTCTTCTTCTTTAAAATGATTGGTAAGCGATTTCTAACTCATTTTCTTCACTCCTCAACATCTTTTAACATAATTTTAACTTCAAGTCAAAGATATTAATGGGAAAATTTGGGTATTTTGGGTAGAACCTAAGTTTTTCGAAAATTGGGGATTTTGACCTCAATTTGAGGTCTGATTTCAAAATAAGTTATATATTTGAATTCGTGGGGGAATGGGTAACCGGAATTTGGTTCAAACCTCGGGTTTTGTTTCTTGGGCCTAGGGGCATTTTTTTACCTTTTTGGGTAAAACCTTTTATAACTCATTTTCAAACATTGGGATTGATTTATTTAGTGTTTATTAATGTAATTTAGTAATTTGTAGCTAGATTCGAGCAGATTGGAGGTGGAATCATGGGGTAAAGATATAGTTGAGGTTTGAGTGGATTCAAGGCATCGAGGTAAGTGTT
Organism: Nicotiana glauca; assembly: GCA_026770625.1. Taxonomy (NCBI): domain Eukaryota; kingdom Viridiplantae; phylum Streptophyta; class Magnoliopsida; order Solanales; family Solanaceae; genus Nicotiana; species Nicotiana glauca. The sequence goes on along the minus strand of MU751865.1, from coordinate 32,808 downwards.
TGGTTTAACCCTAGCTTGAGAGATTAGGAGTTGGGTCATAATTGCTATTTGTTTTGTGTTGGTTACGACGTATGGGCATGGTGATGAGTATCTGTCACGACCCCAACCACGGTCGTGATGGCGCCCCACACAATTGCTAGGCAAGCCCGACCATTGTAACACTCTCAACCCAAGTATGAAAACTCATCACCAGTTAATTAGATATTTATAACAGTTAGCAAGATTAATAATTCTGACAATAGATAGAAACAATACGGACTACGCCATAGTCCCCAATCACAAACGACCCCGCACTCATCATAAAGTACGTGTCTCGCCTCAATATAGTGTCACAATGTGATATACCAGGGTTTCAAACACTCAGGTCATCATCTACATCTATTACTCACCTCAAATCGACCACAAGTCTAGTCGCGCACCGAATCTGATGAGAATCATAAGTAATACATTACAATATGCTAAAGAAACATACCCCAATCAAAAGAACTCGAAAAATACCAAAAATCTCGAAGTTGGCAAAACCTGAGCCCCGGGCCCACTTCTCAAAAAATTACGAAATTCATATCATCGAATTCCTCGTCTCGCCACGAGTCCGTACATATAAAATTCACAAGAATCGGAGTCCATTTGACCCCTCAAATCCCTAGTTTAACTCTCTTAAGTTTCAAGTCCTAACCTCCATTTGTAGCCTTTAATTCCTTGGGTTTTCAGTGTTAATCCATGATTTTACACCATAATAACGTATTCTAAGTCCAAGAATCCATACATGATGAAAGCCCTCGAAACTCTCTTCAAATTTTCCCAAAACCCTCTTAGTCCGAAATGGAAATATTGTGTTCTTTAAAAAATTCGTGAAGGTTAACTTAAATGGTTCTGCCCAAACCTTTTCGCTTCTGCGACAAACTTACCGCTTCTGCGGTTACCGCTTCTGTGGTTACCGCTTCTGCAGCCTTCCCACTGCATCTGCGGTTTTCCTTAAGTCGCCCAGGACCGCTTCTGCGGTCCATAACCGCTTCTGCGGTGACCGCTTATATGGACCTTAGTCCGCTTCTGCGAAAAAATGCAAATGCCCCAAAAACCGCACCTGCGACCCCTTACCGCTTCTGCGGAACCGCTTCTGCGGTCCATTTCCGCAGAAGTGGAAATACCAGATGACAGCAATACAGACCTGAAGCAAACTTCAAAAATTCTCGTTTAACCACTCGAATTCACCCCGAGGCCCCCGGGACCTCAACCAAAAACACAGATGTGCCCCAATACCTTACTCAAACTTGCTCGAACCGTCAAAACACTATAGTTAACATCAAAATCGTCAAATTTCCTCAAATCAAAGCCTAAGTTCAACCAAAACTTCCGAAACTCGCATTCGATCAAAAACCCGACCAAACGATGTCCGAATGACCTGATATTTTGCACACATATCCAAAATCACCTAACTAAGCTACAACAACTCTCGGAATTCCATTCCGACACTCGGATCAAAATCTCACCTATCAACTGAAATTCGCCAAAATACTAACCTCGCCAATTCAAGCCTAATTCTACACCAGACCTCCAAAATCAATTCCGATCATGCTCATAAGTCACAAATCATCCCCCGAAGCTAACCGAATCACTAGAATTCATATACGAGCCCTCTAACTAAATAGTCAACTTCCGGTTGACTTTTTCCAAAACAAGCTTTCCTTTAAGAGACTAAGTGTCTCATTTCCATCTAAAATCAATCCAATTCCAGTTGATCACCTTAAATACTGATATTGAAGCATAGAGAAACATAACATGGGGGAAACAGGGCGGTGACTCACGTGGCGATGGGCCAGGTCATCACAGTATCCATGCGTCGGTGTCGAGCATGACCGTGAGTCTTAATTTGATAATTGTGTACCCTTGTTTGATCTTATGAAAGTTGTGACTGAATATTGGTATTAGTTGTGCCAAGAAAAAGTTGAATAGGATTGGTTATAGCTGATTCTCCCTTGTCGGGATGTTTGACTTGTTGTTATTGTTCCCTTGCCGGGAAGAGTTCTAACTTGATTGTTGCTTTGCCGGGATTTGTATTGTGTATTATATTGAAATGGGAGCGGGTGTTACGCCTACCACAAGTGATATTGAAATGGAAGTGGGTGGTACGCCTACCGCAAGTGATATTGAAATGGGAGCGGGTGGTACACCTACCACAAGTGATATTGAAATGGGAGTGGGTGGTACGCCTACTAGTGATATTGAAATGGGAGCGGGTGGTACGCCTACCACGAGATATGCAGAAATGGTATTGGGTTGCACGCCTACAACAGGATGAGTTGAATATGAATGTTGTCTTATTTCTTCATTTTTGCTAGAAGTTAAACTGTAGATGTACGCTCTATTTTTCCTAATAAGTTATTTCTATCTGTTGCCCCTAACAATGCTCCCTTCCCTAGTTTAAATTGCTATTTTCTTGTTATTTTCTCTATGGTACTTGTATATATATCTGCACAGGTTTTATCTGGATTATGGTCCTAGCCTCGTCACTACCTCGTTGGGGTTAGACCAGACACTTACCAACACATGGGGTCGGTTGTGCTGATATTACGCTCTGTGCTCTTTTTCACAGATCCAGGTCTTGATCAGCAGTAGGAGCAGTTGTGTGGGAGAAGGCCTTCAGTCCAGCGAGACCCGAGGTAGCATTGGAGGCGTCCGCAGGCCCGGCGTCTCCTCAATCATTTATTTTGTTTGTTATCTCATTGTATTCGAGACCAACAGTTTATGTCCTCATTCAGACGTTTGTATATAGTATTTTTAGCAGTTCGTGAGTATTGTGACACCAGTCTTGGGTAGAGGTTTTGTTGAATTTTTCCGCAAATCTATCCAGTTTCTATAATATTAAGGCTTCCGCTTATCATTAAATTTTGCTGCTTTTGGATTATTGTTGATAATTGTTGAAAGGGATAAGGTTATTAATGAAAAAATAATTAAATTTGGCTTGCCTAGCTCTTATTAGTAGGCGCCATCACGACTCCCGAGGGAGGAAAATCTGGGTCGTAACAATAGCGTAAGTGTGTGTGTATATATATATATATATATATATATATTCGATATAATATTACCTAATACACTTATACTTAGTGCATAGTATAGCGTAAGTATATATATTATATATAAAAGCTATATTCGATATAATATTAGCTAATGCACTCATACTTAGTGCATAGCATAGCGTAAGTATATATTTATGTATATATTATATATATAAGCTATATTTGATATAATATTAGCTAATGCACTCATACTTAGTGCATAGTATAGAGTAAGTATGTGTATATATATATATATATATATATATACACACTATATTCCATTTAATATTACCTAATACACTTATACTTAGTGCATAGTATAGCGTAAGTATATATATTATATATATAAGCTATATTCGATATAATATTAGCTAATGCACT